>PVIC010058025.1:0-10497 GCA_004025085.1 Thryonomys swinderianus | reverse complement strand
GTTTTCAGCAGAACCCTCCTTGGCATCCCTGGGCAGTAACTCAGGCGATCGTTTTCACAACCCCCACATCAGAGGTGTTAGCTGCACCACAGCTAGTGGGATGCTCATCATATATTGACTCGCTGAGAGACCTCCAAAATCAGTGGTGTAAGCTGGCCAAGAGCATCTGGGGCTAGAGGGCATATTTAAGTTTTACTCGGTCAGTTTTTCGATTCATGACAACATTCTGGTTCTGTGGTTTTGTCTGTCTCCAGATGGGTCTGCTGAAACCCTCCTTGGTACAAAGGTTGGTAGTTGACTGCGCCCGCAAGTTTATGCTGTTGGCCCAGCCTCCTGCCCAGCACTGTCTGCCATGTGGGCCCTTGTTATGTCACCTGGAGTTGAGGACGGATGCTCCAGGTAAGGTGGAAACTGACCCTGCCACCTTCTCCCATGGCTTGTGACTGGTGTCTGTGATCTGCCCATAGCTGCGAGGTCTCATCCGTGTCCCTGAGCCCTGTGAGCATGTTTTCACACAAGGATAGTTGTTCATATTGATGTTTCTGGGAGAGGAAAGATACTGGAAAGTCCTATTCAGCCTTCTTGCTTCTGTCACTCCCAAAATATTTAGTTTATAAACTGTTCATCGAGGTTCGGAGATTTAGCTCAGTGGTTCTAGTGCCTGCCTAGCAAGAACAAGGTGCCTGGTCAGATCCTGGTAACCACATAAAATAATACCAGGCATGGCCCCTCATGTGCACCATCAATCATTACCACATACCACAGTGCCTGATGTGGTGGCTCATGCCTATAATCCCAGCACTTGCAAGGCAGAGGCAGGAGGATTGCTGTGAGTTCAAGGCTTGCCTGAGCTACGTAGTGAGTTCAGGGCCAGTCTGAACTACAAAGAAAGACCTTGCCTCAAAAAAGAAAAAAAGTATTCATCAAGGCTAGATTTTTTCATTTTTATTTTGTATATGAAAATTATAGAGTGACATAAGCCTTATAGGTAGGAATGAAACCATCTTCTATTGCAGTCGTAATAATGTTTGAATTATAGAAAAATTTCCAATCTCATTGAACAAAATTTGTTTTCTAAAGATTAAAAAGGTTGAAAGAGATGTTATGAATTTAGTTCTCAAGTACTTTGCATCCATCTACTTATTACTTTGATCGCAGTGTCTCAGTTTGCTGTGATGTGCTTCAACTTTAAAGTGCAAAGACACATTTATAGTAATGAAGATGGTGCCGTATTATATTCATTGTCACAGTTCAGTCTGCCTTCAGGATCCTCTTCCTTATTCAGGGCATTTGCCTCGGGCGCCTTCTCTTCCCTTTATACTTTTCCTTTGTTTTCCTTCCCTTTCTCTGTCTTGTATATATTTTCTCTGCAAGGGGTTCTGCATTCTTAGGACCTCATTAACTGTATAGCCATGGTATCAGTAGACTTTCTGTGAAAGCTCAGAGAGTAAATGTTTCAACTTTTGCAGGCTTTGGGGGGGTCTCTCTTGCAATTGTGCAAATGTGACTTTGAGTATAAATACATCTGTAGATGCCACGTGAATTGAGGAACTACACATAAATACAACTTTATGTTCAAAATCAGGCAGTAAGAGATGAGTTTTGGGCTACAGAACACAGTCCACCAGCCAGCTATGTTGACTTACAGCTCTGCATTTCCTGCCTGGTCTGTCTTCCGTTCTTCAGTTCGTGTGTTTGCCTGGTTGATGTCCTCACCAACTCTGAGAATATGTGAGTCGAACAAATCTCTTCCATAAACTTCTAGAAACGAGTCATATTTTATACATTATATGGTTTTAAATTATATCTCATTCAGAAAAGTGATGTTGGGCTAGAGATTTAGCTCAGTGGTTCCAGTGCCTGCATCACAAGTGCAAGGTCCTGAGTTTGATCTCCAGTAACCACATACAATGTTGGGCGTGGTAACTCACACCCACCAGCAATCATTACCACATAGGACAGTGCTGGGCATGGTGGCTCACGCCTGTAATACCATCACTCGGGAGGCAGAGACAGGAGGATTGCTGAGTTCAAGGTTTGCCTGGGCTACATAGTGAGCTCAGGGCCAGCCTGAACTACAAAGAGAACCTGTCTCAAAAAAACAAAACAAAACAAAATAAAACAAAGAAAACCTGGTGTTTTCCAATTTCCCATTGCTTTTACGCATTATTTTATGTGAGCAAATATTGCCTAATATGCAAGCCTTCTAATTTTTTTCTACTTTATATTTATTTTCCATTTTTAATTGGATTTGAATATGTTTTCATTTTATAAGGCTAACATTCCTTCTGGGAAATTTGTAGCTGTACATCATAGACGTCAGTTTTTTCATCCTTTTTTACCCCTTCCTTCCCTCTCCCCTTCATCTCTTAAACCTCTTCCCTTTTGAAAAGATCCGTCTCCCTACTTCCCATTTTGTGCCTTTTACTTTGCTATGTGTTTATATTTTGAGTTTCTCATACAAAGAAAAATATGCAATATTTAAGCTTGAGTGTCTGATTTTATTTCAGTTAATATTTTTGTTTCTGAAAATATATGGTACATCCATTTTCTGAAAATAAATAAAATTTGCCCTTCTTTACCACAGAGCAGTATCCTATTATTTATATATACTACATTTTTCCATACCCATCATCTTGTGATAAGACCTATAGGACACCTCCAGATTATTATGAGTTCTGCTATAAACATGGGTGTGCATCCATCCATATAATATGGTATCTTTAACTCTTTAACATGGAAAAGTACCCAGCAGGGGAATAGGTGGGTCAAATGGAATTTCTTGTTTTAGTGTTTTGTAGAATCTCTATACTGATTTCCATAGTAGTTGAAGTTGTTTACATTCCTCAACAACATGGAAGGGTACCTTTCTCCCTGCAGCCTTGCCAGCATTTCATCTCACATGATTTTTTTGTTTTGTTTTTTTGAGGCAGGATCTTGCTTTACAGTTCATTTTGGCCCTGAGCTCACTATGTAGCCCAGGAAAGCCTTGAACTCGGCAATCCTCCTATCTCTGCGTCCCGCGTTCTGGGATTACAGGCGTGAGCCACCATGCCCTGCATTGTGGTATGTGGTTCTGATTGCTGGTGGGTGTGAGTCACCACACCTGGAATTGTATGTATTTACGGGGGATGGAACTCAGGACCTTGTGCTTGCTAGGCAGGTGCCAGAACCACTGAACTAAATCTCTGGCCCCTCACTTGATTTCTTGATGACAGCCATTCTTTGAGAAGTAAGATGGAATCTCAGTGTTGTTTCAGTTTTATTTCTCCAATGGCTAGAGATGTTCAACATATTTGTATGTATTTATTGTCTATTTCACTTCTTTTTTTTTTTTTTTTTTTTTGCTTTTGAGACAGGGTCTCGCTTTGTAGTTCAGGCTGGCCCTGAGCTCACTATGGTGCCCAGGCAAGCCGCCGCAAACTCAGCAATCCGCCTGTCCCGGCCTCCCGGGTGCTGGGATTACAGGCGTGAGCCACCACATCCGGCATTGTGGTATGCGGTGTTGATTGTTGGTGGGCGTGTCTCCACTCCCAGCATTATATGTGGTTACCAGGGATCGAACTCAGGACCTTGCGCTTGTGAGGCAGGCGCCGGAACCACTGAGCTAACCCTCTGGCCCCGTCTATTTCACTTCTTAAGAAATGTGTCTGTTCATATCACCTGGCCATTTAAAATTTATCTTTATTGGTACATTGTATATACACATCATGATCACAATCAACATTGGGAATGGGATCTTTTATTTTAGTGGGTCAATTTTTAAACTTTCCTCATATACTAGAAATTCATCATCAGTCTGAGGAATAGCTGGCATGAATTTTTCTTTATTCTCTAAGTTGTCTTTTCACTATGTTCCATGTTTCCTTTGAAGTACAGGGGACTTTTAGTGTGATATCATCCCCTTTTTTGATCTTTGGAGCTATTTTTTTATGCTCCTGGGGTTCTGGTCAGAAAGTCCTTATGGGACTGAAATGAGCTAAAATGAACAGATACTTTTCAGAGCAAGAAGTAAAAGCTGCCAAGAAGCACATGGAGAAATATTCAACATCACTGGTCATTTGAGAGATGTAGATGAAAATAACACTAAGATTTCATCTCACTCCAGAAGGAATGGCTACTTTCTTGAAATTAGCCAGCAATAAATGCTGGTAAGGTGGTGGAGAAAAAGAAACCCTTCTCCACTGTTATTTGGAATGTAGACTGGTACTAACTCTATGGAAGGTGGTGTGGAGATTCCTTAAAAAAAAAACTAGGATTAGAGGTCCCATTTCACCCTGGTATTGCCTTGCTAGGAATATACACAAAAGAATTAAAATAATCCTGTCATAGTGACATATGTGCACCCACGTTCATAGCAGCTCAGTTTGTAATAGCTCAATCTTGGAAACAACCCAAGTGCCCATCAACTAGAGACTAGGTAAGGAAGATGTGGTTCTTCTATAAAATGGAGTATTACTCTGCCTTGAAGAATAATATATTTGAGTCATTTATACTCAGATGGATGTACCTTCAGGACAGAATCGTAAGAAAAATAAATAGGTCATGGATGTGTAAATATTGTATCTGTTCTGTGGTGTGAGAAAGTGAAGATGTGAATGAGTCGTAGAATGTATAATGGTTATTGTGATATAGAAAATATTCAAAGGGAAATGTGGAGGTGTGAGTAGTGAGGAGTAAAGAAAAAATGTGATAATAAACAAGGGAAACAAAACTTATGTACGTAGGGGGTGAGGGATTGTGAGGTGGGTAGGGGAATGGGAAACAATGAGAATTAAATCATGCCATATACTGGTACAAATTCCAAATTTCGAGTGTGATCATGATATGTGTATATACAGTGTACAAAAAGAGATAACAATTTTAAAAAGTCCTTTCTTATGTCTGTGTCCTTAAGAGTTTTACCTATTATATCATCCAGCACATGAACTCTTTCCCTTTTGACACTTAGATCTTTGATTTATTTAGATTCTAGGTCAGTACATGATGAAATATATGGATCTAAATTCATAGCAGTGAATGCCTACTCTCGGAAAATAGAACAAACTGAAATAAACAATCTAGTGATGAACCTCAGCCAATTAGAAAAAGAGGAGCAAAACAAACCCAAAGCACATACTAGAGAGGAAATTATAAGGATCAGAGCAGAAATTAATGCAATGCAGACAAAGAGAACTATACAAAGAATCATTGAATCAGAGTTGGTTCTTTGAAAAGATAAAATCGACAGACCCTTAGCCAACCTTATCAAAGGAAAGAAAAGGCTCAAATCCATGCTATAAGGAATGAAAATGGGGAAATCAGCACAGATCCAGAGGAAGTCCAAAGGATAATAAACACATACTTTGCAAACTTGTACTCCAAAAAGATGGAAAATCTAGAAGAAATGGATAGATTCTTAGAAGACACATATGAACTTCCAAAGCTGAACGAAGAGGATATAAAAATGTTTAACAACCCAATATCAATGTGTGAAGTTGAAAATGTAATAAAAAAAAACCCTGACAACAAAGAAAAACCCTGGTCCTGATAGCTTCTCTGCTGAATTTTATGAAACTTTTAAAGAAGACTTAATGCCAGTACTTCTCAGTCTTTTTAATGAAATCCAAAGGGAAGCAGTATCCCCAAATCATTCCTTGAAGCAATCATCACCTTGATTCCAAAGGCAGGGAAAAATCCCACCAAAAAAGAAAACTACAGGCCAATCTCTCTAATGAAGATTGATGCAAAAATCCTCAGTAAAATACTGGCAAACAGAATACAGAGAATTATCAAGAAAATCATACACCCTGATCAAGTTGTATTTATCCCAGGGATGCAAGGCTGGTTCAACATATATAAATCAATCAATGGACTACACTATATTAACAGACTGAAGGACAAAACAATATGATTATCTCAATAGGCACAGAAAAAGCATTTAACAAAATCCAACACCCATTTATGATCAAAGCCCTACAGAGAATTGGAATCGATGGACTTTATCTCAATTTAATGCAAGCTATTTATGAAAAACTTAACAGCCAGCATCATACTTTATGGGCAAAAACTTTAACCTTTTACATGAAGATCGGGAATGAGACAAGTATGCCTGTTGTCACCACTCTTGTTCAATATAGTGCTGGAAACATTAGCCATGGCAATCAGGCAAGACAAAGATATAAAAGGAATTAAGATAGGAAAGGAAGAAGTTAAACTGTCATTATTTGCTGATGATATGATACTCTATCTAGAGGATCCTAAAAACTCAACCAAAAGTCTGCTAGACCTAATTGCTACATTTAGTAGTGTTGCTGGATACAAGGACAACGCTCAAAAATCAACAGCCTTTGTCTACACAAACAACAGACTCACTGAAAGAAAAATTGTGGAGTCACTCCCTTTCACAATAGCACCCAGAAAAATGAAATATCTAGGAATCAACCTAACAAAGGAAGTGAAAGACCACTACTCTGAAAACTATAGGACTCTGAAAAATGAGATAGAAAAGGATATCAGAAAGTGGAAAGACATCCCTTGTTCCTGCGTAGGGAGAACCAACATCGTCAAAATGGCTATACTCCCACAACTACTATACAGATTCAATGCAATTCAAATTCAAATTCCAACGCTGTACTTAACAGAGCTAGAGAAAATAATCCAAAAATTAATCTGGAATGACAAGAAACCTAGAATAGCAAAAGCAATTCTAAGCAACCACGACATGGCAGGGGGTATTACAACCCCCAATTTAAAACTCTACTATAAGGCTGCTGTGAGAAAAACTGCATGGTAGGCCAGAGGGTTAGCTCAGTGGTTCCAGCGCCTGCCTCGCAAGCGCCAGGTCCTGAGTTTGATCCCCGGTAACCATATACAATGCTGGGCATGGAGACTCAAGCCCACCAGCAATCAATACCACATACCACAAATGCCGGGCGTGGTGGCTCAGGCCTGTAATCCCAGCACTCGGGAGGCAGAGACAGGAGGATTGCTGAGTTCAAGGCTTGCCTGGGCTACATAGTGAGCTTAGAGCCAGCCTGAACTACAAAGCAAGACGCTGTCTCAAAAAAAAAAAAAAAAGAAAAAAAGGAAAAACTGCATGGTACTGGCAAAGTAACAGACCTGAGGACCAGTGGAATAGATTAGAAGATCAACAAACAACTCCAGATATGCTAAGCCACCTTATCTTTGACAAAGGAGCCAAACATCCTCAATGGAGAAAAGACAGCCTCTTTAACAAATGGTGCTGGAAAAACTGGGCTTTAACCTGCCAAAAACTAAAGCTAGACCTATCTCTTTCACCATGCACAAAACTAAATTCACAATAGATAGGAGACTTAAACATTAAAACAGAAACAATAAGCCTGCTGGAAAACAGGTTAGGTAAAACTCTTGGAGACATTGGCTTAGGCAGAGACTTCATGAATAAAGTACAAGAAGTAGCAGAAAGAATCAACAAATGGGATGTCATTCTGCTGAAAAGCCTCTGCACAGCAAAAAAAGTCACTGGCACTGCTAAAAGACAACGAGCAAAATGGGAAAAAGTCTTTACTAGGTGTTTATCAGACTATTATCTACAACATATAAGGGCTATTATCTACAATATATAAAGAACTTAAACAGATAAGCCTCCCCAAGTTTAAAGACACAATTCAAAATGGGCATCTGAAATGAACAGACACTTCTCAGAGGCAGATGTCAAAGCAGCCAAGAAGCATATGAAGAAATGTTCAACAACACTGGTCATTTGAGAGATGCAAATGAACACAATACTTAGATTTCATCTCAGTCCACAAAGAATGGCCGCTATTACAAAATCAACCAACAATAAATGCTGGCATGGCTGTGGGGAGAAAGGAACCCTTCTCCAGTGTTGGTGGGATTGCAGACTTGTGCAACCATTGTGGAGATCTGTGTGGAGATTTCTTAGAAAACTAGGACTAGGGGTCCCATTTGACCCTGCTATCCCCCTGCTAGGAATATACCCAAACGAATTTAGAAGATCACATTGGAAAGACAGATGTACACCCTTGTTCATAGCAGCTCTGGTCATGATAGCTCAATCTTGGAAACAACCCAAGTGCCCATCAAGTGGAGAGTGGGTAAAGAAGATGTGGGTTTTTTTTTTTGTAAAATGGAGTATTATTCTGACATAAAGAATAACAAGACTGATTCATTTATGTGCAAATGGATACACCTGGAGGACACACTAATAAGTGAAATACATAGGTCACAGGCCAATACTGCATGCTCTCTTTGATATGAGCACCTGTAGATGCAAATGAGCTCTAGAAATTATGACAGTTCTTGTAGAATGGGAAATTTCCAAAGGAAATTTGGTGTGGGAATGTAATGAGGGGAAGGAATAAATATGATTCTGAAAGAAAATAGAAGAGCATGTATGTATATAGGCAGTGGGGAGGTGTGGGTGGGTAGGGATATGGGTAAAAATGAGAATTAACTTGTGTCATATATTGGTCCAAATTCCCCAATGTTATGTGTTATTGTGAGATTTATATAAATTATACCAATAAAGAATTCAATTTAAAAAGTATATGGATCTACATTCAGCCTTTATGCATGTGCATAGGCAGTTTTCACGGCGCCATTTTTTTTATTCTCCAGTGTATGTTTTTGGTCTCTTTGTCAAAGATCAAGTAGCTGAATGTGTCTGTGGACATTTCTGTTCTTCTTTTCTGTTAGACTGACCCACATCCTTGTTTTGTGCCTGTGCCATAACGTTTTTATCACTGTGGCTTTGCAATGTTAAGTTGAAATCCTGTTTTGAAATGGATTGTTCTATTCCTTTCACCTGGGAGTAGTTTTGCTATTTTGGATCTTTTGGTTTCATATGAATTTCAGATTTTCTGTCGTTCTGTGAGGAATGGTGTTGTAATTCTGATTAGGACTGCTTTGAAATTGTGTATCCATTTTGGAAGTATGGCCATTTTGACTATATTGGTTCTGTTTACCCTTTCCCCAAGACAGGGAATAGCTTTTCATTTTCTGTTATCTTCTTGGATCTCCTATCTCCTTTTTCAGAATTTTGTAGTTTTGACTTTAGAGGCCTTTCACGTCTTTGGTTATGTTAATTTGCAAGTATTTAGTTTTTCTTGATCCTTTTATGAATAAATTGTTTTTCTAATTTCTTTTTTGGTGAGTTCATTATTGATCTACAAGAACATTATTGATTTTTTTTTGTGTTCCTTTTGTGTCTTACTACACTGCTGAATTTGGCTCTTAATTCTAATCTTTTGGGAGAGGTTTTTTTGGGTTTTTTATGTGGAGGATCATAGTGTCTTCAAATAATAATAATAACTTCTTTTTTTCATATTCGTATCCCTTTCATTTATTTCCCTTGCCTTATTGGTCTGACTAATGTTTTTTGGACTAGGTTCATTAGGGGTGATAATTGTGGTAGTCTTGTCTTGTCTCTGATTTTCAAGATAAAGCTTTCCCATTTTTTCCCCATTAATATGTTTAGGCCAGGCGTGGTGATGTGCAACTTTAATCACAGCACTTGGGAGGCTAAGGCAGGAGGACCACTGTGAGTTTCAGTGCAGCCTGGACTCCATAGCAAGTTGAAGGCCACCCTGAACTGTGTTGAGCAGGTATATCATAAATGGTTTTTATGAGAGTGAGATAAGGTCTTGTATATCTATTTTTGTTTTATGGCTTTCACCATCAATGTTTGTTAAATTTTGTCTAAGGATTTTGATGTGTCTGTTCTAGGTGATCATGTGGGGTTTTTTCTTGCTTTTGTATACATGATGTACCCCATTTATTGATTTGCATATATTGATCCATCTTTGCATCCTTGTGATTAATCTTACTTGGTCATGATGCGTGATCTTTTCAATTGTTTATTGCTTTCTGCTTACTAGTATCTTGTTGAGGGTTTGTTTATCTATGTACTTTAAATGATTGCTTTTGGTTGGGTGTTTGGCTTTGGAATTAGAGTAGTTCTCCCTGCCAGCAGTGACTTTGGCAGTAGCCCTTGTCTCTCAGTTTAATTCAAAAGTTTGAGGGGTATAGGCATTTGACATTCTTCTCTAATTCACAAGTGAAGCCACTGGGATCTGGGATTTTGTTAGTTGGTAGATTTATTTATTTTTAATTTTTTAAATTTAATTTTTCTTTCTTTTGAGACAAGATCTTGCTTTGTAATTTAGGCTGGCCCTGAGCTCACTATGTAGCCCAGGCTAGCCTCGAACTCAGCAATCCTCCTGCCTCTGCCTCCCGAGTGCTGGGATGACAGGCATGAGCCACCACTCCTGGTGTTGTTCTATGTGTTTACCGGGGATTGAACCAGGGACCTTGCACTTGCAAGGCAGCCACCAGAATCACTGAACGAAATTTCCAGCCCAGATAGATTCATTTTTAAATAATTGCTTGAATTTTGTTTCTCATTATTAGATTATTGAAGGTTTTAAATATTCTTTTCATTTTCTGTTTTGGTAACTCATATGTATCTAGGAATCTATTCCTCCTGAATTTTTTTTTTTTTTTTTTTTTTTT
>PVIC010058024.1:0-10485 GCA_004025085.1 Thryonomys swinderianus | reverse complement strand
CGTTCTCTGTTGGTGGGATTGTAGACTTCTGCAACCATTGTGGAGATCTGTGTGGAGATTTCTCAGAAAACTAAGGTTAGGGGTCCCATTTGACCCTGCTATCCTCCTGCTAGGAATATACCCAAAAGAATTTTTAAAATCACATTGGAAAGACAGATGTACACCATTGTTCATAGCAGCTCAGTTTGTGATAGCTCAAACTTGGAAACAACCCAAATATCCATCAACTGGAGAGTGGATACAGAAGATGTGTTTTTTAAAAAATAAAATGGAGTATTATTCTGCCTTAAAGAATGACAAGATGGATTCATTTATGTGCAAATGGATACACCTAGAGGACACACTAATAAGTGAAATAAATAGATCACAGATAGGCAAATACCGGATCTTTTCTTTGATATGAGCACCTGTAGATGCAAATGAGCTCTAGAAAGTATGACAGTTTTTGTAGAATGGGAAGTTTCCAAAGGAAATTTGGTGTGAGAATGTAATGAGGGGAAGGAATAAATATGATTCTGAAAGACAATAAAAGAGCATGTATATAGGGGGTGGGGAGGTGTGAGTGGGTAGGGATATGGGTAAAAATGAGAATTAACTTGTTTCATATATTGGTACAAATTCCCCAATGTTATGTGTGATTGTGAGATGTATATAAATTGTACCAATAAAGAATTTTTAAAAAACAATAAATAAATTTGAAAATTGAAAGATAAGAGATTTTTCAAAAAGTGAAAGCATAAATGAGGTCCAAAATGTACAAGTATTGTGAAATAGGAAGAAAATCTCAAAAGGTAAGGGGAACTGGGCAGGGGGAGTAGATCAAAGAAAGCAAAGAAAAAATTTGAAAGTAAAATGGAAAAAATGGAAACAAAGCTTATGTATATAGCAGACATGGAAGGAGTAAAGGGAGGGCAGGGGAGTGGGAAAAAATAAGTATCAAGATATATCATGTACAGGCAGGTACAAATTCTCAAAGAGGAATGTGATCATAATGTAAGCTTAAAATACCAAGAGACTCAAATAAAACAAAAGAGTTTGATGTCAATAATCACATGCCAATAAATATGCAGAAAAAATGAACAGGTTTCTAAAGATATACACCTTACCAAAACTGAATAATGAAGTTATAGAAACATGAACAAATCAGTAACGAATAACTGATTATATCATTAATAAAAAACTTTTTAAAGACAGGTTAAAGACTGGATAGATTTCTGCTGAATTTTACCAAACAGTTAAAGAATTGAACTAGACTAGTCTAAATAAGGTGAAGATGAAAGAACTGTACTAAATTCATTTGGTCAGGTCAGCACTGTCCTGATCCTAAAGGTGGACATGGACAAACATGCATACACACACACACACACACACCATCACCACCACCACCACCACTACCACCTCATCATAGGCCAATATCCTTGATGAGCATAGGAGCAAAAATCATCAGTAAAATACTACCAAGCAAAATAGAAGAGCACATTAAAAATATTATTAAAGGGCCAGATATTTAGCTCAGTTGTTCCGGTGCCTACCTCACAAGCGCAAGGTCCTGAGTTCGATCCCTGGTAACCATGTACAACAATGCTGGTGGCTCACATCCACCAGCAATGAGTACCACATACAACAGTGCCAGGTGTGGTGGGTCATGCTTGTAATCCCAGCACTCAGGAGGCAGAGACAGGAGGACTGCTGAGTTTGAGGCTTGCCTGGGCTACATAGTGAGCTCAGGGCCAGCCAGAACTACGAAGTGAGACCCTGTCTCAAAAAAAAAAAAAAAATTAAATATAATCAAGTAGGATTCATCCCTGAGAGACAAAGGGTAGTGAACAAAAGTCTTCTGGTTACTTATATACCAGTAATAGATAATTTGAATTTGAAACAAAATCACAATTAATATTAGCGCTGAAAAAATTTAAAAATAAAAGAATTTGATATAAATCAAATAAAGTATGTACAGAATATATACATGAAGAAAATTACATGGTGAAAGAAATCAAACATAAATAAAAGATAGGCCATGTGCGTAGATAGGGAGGTGAAATCTAGCTTTCATATTGTTCATCTCAATTTGATGCCTAGATTTAATACAATTTCTTTCAAAATATCACAAATATTTGAGTACTGGCCAACTGATAATAAATTTATTATGAAAGGACAAAATCACAGTAGTCTATACAGTATTCAAAAAGGATAAATAAGGGGACTGAAATCATTTGACTTGCAGGCTTACCATAAAGCAGCAGAAATCAAGACAGTGTGGTACTTATAATATGAAAGACAAGAAAATTAAAAAAACTAATACCTATTGAAGATAAATAGGAAGACATGACATGTAAATGCAGTGAGATTTCTTAGATTGGATTTTGGGACACAAATGAAACAGAAGAAATTCTAATGAAATTGAAAATTACCTATATTTCAGTCAAAAGCATTGTAGCAATGTTAATTACTTAGTTCTGATGAATATATAGTATTTTAACTTTCATGGAAACTGATGAAAAGATGAATAGGAATTGTACTATCACTGAATGTCTTCCATGTATACAAAATTATTTTACAATGAAAAATGTAAAAATATCTAAGGCAAATGTCTCTTTCCTACATAAATACAAAGATCCTAATATAATTTTAACAAATTAGCATCCATCATCACACACAAAGTATTATGTGCCATGCCCAAGTTAGATCCAATTCAAGACAGAAAGATTGCTTCCATATTAAAAATTTAATTTTCTAATTTAGCTCACTGGTAGATGAGAGGACAAATTATATATGAGCTTCTCAAAATATAACAGAAATCAAAAGACAATTCATAATACTATCTCTTATCCAAACTAGAAAGGGAATAAACATCTTTATTCTGGTGTACCACATCCACAAAAATCTACACCAACTATTACATTTAATTGTGAAACATCACACACATTATTTTAAAATGAAGTATGAACAAGGATATGTTCTAATACTAGTGCTCTTTGGCATAGCTTTTTATATCATCAATATAATAATGCAACAAAATAAAATTTAAAGACTTAAGAGTTTGAACAGAAAAAAATCACCACAGTAACCGAAAAAGTAAAAGGAAATGATACATTGTTGGGGGGGAACAGGTATCGAAATTATCCAGGTATGGCAATTATCAAAGTATTTCAAATTTATAATAGTTAACATGAATTGTAAAATGATAGATAAACATAAAGACTGTTGGAAGAAAATAAAAATTGATACATAGACTATGTCTTTGTGTAATTTGTTATATGGTAGATATGATTCTACCTCTGTGTGTGAAAAAATACCATTCACTTTAAAAATTATTTTATTTAAAATGGTTATCAGTTTTGCTAAGGATATGGAAAAGTAAAACTAAGATCATTGTCTCACATACCATACAAAATATTCAAATATATCAAAGTCTTAAATGGGAAAGTGTAAACCTGAAAGCATTCAGAGTACAATTTGGCAGAATTGAATTTGACTCTCAGAAGAAAGAGGACATGAAACCATATCTTTGAACTTTTCTTCATCAGTAAGATCATAAAGAGTGAAAAGTAAAACCATACTGGGGAGAGATAAACTGTATTATGACCATGTTATCCAGAAAAATAAAACAGCATGACAGGAAAATGGGTTGGGACCATATTAATATTTAGAAGAAGTAGAAAAGGAATAGTGACAATAAAAATTAAAAATTAAAAAGATCAGTCCTACAAGTAGCCATGCAAAGCAAATTGAAAATATGACTGGCAAAATTTCAATGCCCAAGTCTATCAGAGAGGTCAGATAACTGAGCATCTTCTTTGCATATTAGAGCCTAAAAAGGAAAATATATTTTGGAAAATAATTTGGTATCACCTCTTAAATTTTTTTGTATGTTAACTTTTTCTTCCAATTGAATTATTTATTGGTACATTTTACATAAAGCTCACTATCACACTCAAACTGGGGAATTTGTACTAGTATATGACATGAATTAATTCTCATTTTTACCCATATCCATACCCATTCCACATACTCCCACCCACTATGTACATGTGCTTTCTTTTTTACCTCTTTAATTTGAATCACATAATCTGTGGTCCTGTCACTTAATCTAAAGAATGTAACCTAAGACAGTTTTGTGTAGCTGTCCCAGAACTAAAATATTTAGAGCAACTTAGTACAAAGCGTGAAGATGAGGCACAAAAACAAAGAATCCTCTAATAATTCCTGTCCCTCGCTGGTGCAATAAATACATGTTGAAATGTCTATATAATAAAATAATGCATCTGTATTTAGAAAGAAAAGGTAAAAAAGCAAGCGAGAAAGGATACAAATAAAAAAATGATCCTATCATAAAATAATGTATTCAACAGACATAACTCACACAACAGGCATTGCATATCTGAATTTTATGTCATTGTGTTGTCTTTAAAATAATAGCAATAAATATAGAAACAACCGATACATATTTAAGGATAGTAAGAGAAGAGAGAAGTCATAAAATGAAGATAAATACATTTTACTTGATATATTAATAATAATGAAGTATGGATCATATTTATTCTTGTAGTTAAGCTTTAGTACATATGTTTCAAAAGTAGGAAACAAAGTTGCACTTTTTGATAGTGTTATTCACAGTCCTCCTCTTTGTGTCACTCAATTTCTACATGCTTTAGCAGCCTAATGGATATCCTTCCTTTAGTATAAGAGGATGTGTTAGTAAATTTTCTGTCACTGTGATAAACTACCTGAGTAGTGAACTTATAAACAGGAAATGTTCACTTTGGCTCTCACTGTGATGGCAAAGTATATCACAGTAGCAACACAGGCTAAGAAAGCATATTCACCTCTCAACAGCCAGGAGAAAATAGAAGTAGGAAAGGCCTAGGGTCCTAGTATCCTCCCAAAGGCCATGTCACCAGTGACCTAAGTATTACCTGCTAATAATTCCACAGGCTTAGAAGACAGCCTTTGACATGTGGCCCCCTGAAGGGCAGACCCAACAAACTTTTACCACAACCTTTAAGATAGTTAAATCAGTTTCCTTTTGACATCTATAATTCTGTCTAAATTAAAAGGGGAAAATAACATTTCCAACTGAGAATGGCAAATACTATCTCTCCACATATGTAAATTATCATTCGTTTTATAAATTTTAGTTTTCAATTGTATGTATGCCTATCATCAAGTTTGAACTTCTATTGTAGATTTTATAAGATAAATTATGTTTTAAAATCAGCTATGTATTCAACATACAGAGATACAGGAAAGAATACGAAAAAAGAAAGCAAACTAGTGAAACTAACAGTAAAGTGAGTTTATTTAAATGAACTACACATTTGCTAATTATTTTTATTAAATCTTCAGTATTATGGTGTGTTCCTCTCACCATCCTACATGAATAGAATGTGTATGTTAAAATTTCCTGAAGAAAATATAAATAGCCCCAAAAAATCAACTGAAAGAAAAAATTACATAATTTTAAGTTCTGATGGGGCCTTATATCTTTCTACGAACTTTGATAGCTGAAGTCTTCCTGTTCATAAAGTAGTCAGTTTTGGGACTGTGTGTTTTACAAACAAGGAACCCAAGGTTCAAGTAGGCCAGTCACTTGGGCCCACACAGCAGTCAGGGACAACTCTGCACTGATACCACAAATCCAGAAAGGACCGTCTCAAACTTGAGAAGACAGTTCACAGAAGGCACCTGGTACAATGACAGACACATAGTGAGGAATTTGGTAAAGGCCATTGGTCTCATTACCACTTTGTCTCATTTATCAGTTCCACACTGCTGGTTGCTCCAAGCTACAGATCCTAAATCTCAGCAAGAATGTTGAATTAACCATATCTAAAGTCAGTCTTATTTTCTTATACTGGCCACATGCATTTTGCTAAGATGTCACTGCTATATTTAGATTAGTACATGATCAGATGCTCCAAATGAGTATTAAAACAGCTCATATCTAGAAAACTAGAAAAACATCCAGATTTGGGGATAATTTTACACATCATATTCAGACACTTGACTGATTTTTCCTGTTTCCATTTGGTATCACACATAGGAAACAGACCATAAAATTGGCCATCAGCCACTTGGTTTTGTATTTCATATTTTGACCTTCAACCAGTCATGAAATATCTTTAAATCTTATCCACCTCATATGAAAACTGAGACAATTTAGACGTTCAGTAAGGTTATTCCTTATCCCTAAGACTTCTTATTTTTGCAAACTCTCATTACTTTGTAGTGTTTTCTGGTTAGTGCTGGTAGCGAAAGCTAGATGACAGCTACACACGCAGAATTTCTCAATATTGTACTTCATGCAGCAGTACATAAGGGCTGAGTGAATCGGTGATGATACCAATAGTAGAATTGATGGCTGTGCCTAACCTACTGTTTTTCTACTGACCCATACTGCCTCACATTGCTTCCATTCAACAATAAAACAAGGTTTAAAGGGCAAAATTCCATGATTTCATACCAGCATATACAAGATAAAATTAAAAGACACTGCAATAAAATCATCTCACCATAACAACCATCAAGTATTTATACTCCAAAAAAAAAATGTATACTTGTCTGCCCTTGGATGACAAAATGCCATATTTGGTTCAAATGATTGTAGTAGAGGTAAAATAAAGACTGGTTGTCCATATAGTCTGAAAACCCTACCTTTGTTGGGAAGAGACCAGGCAGAATTTATATTTATATGAAAATGTGAAAAATATATAATCAAATAAAATAACAGTGGGCATTATATTGTAATTATTTTCAAAGTAGAAGAGTGTAAAAATTTTTGTGCATGTAGAATTCATTTAATCCTCGCAGTGGCCTTCTTAACTACTCTTAAAATTTCTAATATGAAAAATCACAGGTCTAAGGAACAAAACAGAAAATAAGAATAGCTCTTTTTAAACATACGAGCCTCTTATAAGTAAAATGGACATGACAAATGTTTGACATGCATTTTTAAGTGCTCACAAGTAAATACATGTTGAAATATATTGTCCTCTTTTGTATTAAAAAGTTCTTAAGATCTAAAGTTAGATAGGTCTGTCATTACCACCTGAAAATTTTTACGTAAACTTTGTACCAAGGAACTTAAACTATTTTAAATGAAGGTACTGTATACTAAATCTTAAAACATTATAGTTGTTCCACAAAGAAGTGAATATTTAGGGCTGGGGATTTAGCTCAGTGGCACAACTGCATGCCTGGCAAGCACAAGGTCCTTAGTTTGATCTCTGATGTCAGATAAAACAAATAAAACTGAATGAACTTTTACTTATGGTTCTACAATTTTTTTATATAACATCATGACTCAACCTTAAATTACATAAGCAATTCCCATCATTTTTAAAAGATCTTATTCATTCAGAGCATAAAATTTATATCTTAAATTCTAATTTAAGATATTCGTTTTTTGGGTTTTTTTCCTTATAAAATATATCATTTCATTTGCTTTAGAATGAAAATAAACGAAGCCTATTGTTGATTCCTATTTGCAAACTGTCAGCCCGGCTATGAACTTCATGAAAATCATGCCGTACGTGAATCTTAAGACCCGAGTTTCATTTTTAGTTTCTTCCCTGGGAATGCATTTTGTGACACCACCTGAAGCACATTCTTTGCACATACACAAATAGGGAACATTCGTTTCCTAAATAAGGCTTACTAGCTCAAACTGCGCTTGCTTGTCAAACGTGGCAAGAAACGCCGGCTGCTGTGTAGCTCCACTGACCAGCCGCAGTCCGTGGGGCGCCTTGGGTGAGGGCGGCCCCAGCGCCGGACGCCTCACACCTCACCTGGAACAGGGCGACCAGACTCCTGAGCTGCCCCGCCCACCCAGACCCCAGGACCAGCGTCTGCTCTGAGCAGTTTTCACTGAAGCACAGTATCTAAATCATACCTTTGTTTATGCTGTAGGTGGCAGGATTTTTATGCTTTAAACATTCTGCCATAACCCTGCATTTTCTGGAAAATAAAAGTATAAGATAGCTCATTCCTCAGATAATATTTTAAGAAAATATGTATAGGGCTCCAGAGAAGCCCTATAAATCACATCAGATCCTGAGAGTGCATATTTTTTGTTCCTGTTATTGATTTTAAACTGACATTCTTTGAACTGATCATACTTTTCACCATTTTTATACTGTAAATTCAATCTAAATTGTTAAAATTTGTAGCTCAAATAATACATTAGGAAATTCTTAAATGAGACAATTTATTCACACTTAATAGTGGACAAATGGGTATATTTTCACTAAATCAATTATGAATTTCAATCAAAATAAATTTATTTCAAAGAATTTTTAGACAAGAATATTTGTTCCTGAAAAACAAGGCATCATTTTAGCTGTCAATAATTGAAAAAAACCTTAAAAATAGACACAAAAATAATAAATTTTTGTTATAAAATTGTGAATCTTAAAATATTTAGGTTACAATGGTAAAAGTTCTCAGCCACATTTTACTCATATTTCATGTTCTTATGCATATTTAAAAGTCATAGTTTTTCCTTCTGTATTAAAAGATTTTATCGTGTCATTTTAAGAATAAATTATACCAGTGAATATAATTTTCTTGGCAAAACTAATTTGGTTATAGTTTAAACACCTATAAAATTCATGGTTTATTACATATTTCAGAGCTCTAAAGCAAAATTAATCAGGGTTGCTTGAAGTTCATCAAAATACTCTTCTTTTTAATTTCAAGTCGACATATGCCCTTCTTTAATGTCTGCTATTTACTTTACTCAAGAGAAATATTAAATTATCTGAAAGTTCACTCAAATAGTTTAATAGTCTATTTCCACCCTTTACATTTCTTATACTTGGCCCATATTCTCAACTAATTTAAGGTAAATCTCAGTAAAAATTCTGACATTTGCCAACAGTACAATGTGATTCACACTTGCCTACTTACAGCAAACCACAGAAGATCTATTTTGTGCAAATACCCCTGCTTATCCAGGAATTTTAAAAGAAATTTTAAACTTTCTCTAGTTCTCAAGTTTATCAGTACCTCTTATTTAGAAAAAAGAGAACCCTAAAAACACACATCACTTTGCTAGAATTCTTCATGACTTTCCATCAAAAGTTTAATGCAATATTTAAAATATTTATGATAAATACACATATAAAGACCACACTAATAGCACTTTCAATGTTCAAATCTAGATCCTAATCCTCTATAAGTAAGAATATTAAGGATAATAAAAATAGTCTAACACATGGTCACAGGCATTCTTGGAAATAATACTATTTCAGATATTAAAATTTCAGTGATATGTTTCATGATTTTAACACTTTGTAGTGTACATAACATATAGTCAGTATGCTTTGGGTCTCACAATATTTCTGAGATTCAACCATAGAGGTGTCATTAAATTGTATCAGCGGAGAAGAAATCTGAAGTCTCAAAATGTTGACTTACCTAACATGATGTGGACCAACTTAGATTTTCTAATATTAAATTTACCTAAGTACACTACTATCATTCACTGATATAACATTCTGAGAAAATGGATACATTTTAAGCGTGTACTTAAAATATGGCTCGATAGCTTTGAAGTTTCTACTATGCTAATTTCAGGGTCTGGAAATTTCCATTATACATTCACCATGGCCTCTCCCACCACATTACCGTGAAGAGCAAGAAGAGTAGGAGGCAAAGCAAAGACTACTGCAAACAATACTCCAATCAGGCAATAGTATCAATGTATATTTCAATTCTTCCCTATGGAATAGAATTTACCTTTTCCTAGATGATTATTTCAACTGTAATGATGCACCGCATCCAAATACAGTGTAGAAATAGGGTGTTCCAGAATTACTCATGTCAACTAACTATGCACCAACCTTATGCAGAATACTTTATGTGCAGATGTACAAAGAAAGCTGATGGCCTACAGATTGTGGGCACAGAGATCTTGCTCTGTACCCCTTGTTAGGGGCTGAGTACCGAAATATGCACAGTAAGTTGCTCTTGTCGTTCAAAGAGTAAGTTGCTCTTGTCATTTTAGATTTCAATAATTTCTTTCCCTATGTCAAGTTTAACTACTAAACACCAGCATGTAAAAAGATAAAGAGTATTCATCCCACATGAAAGTCAAAACTGAATGGCGGAGCTTCCAAGGTGCCTTCATTTAAACCCCTCAATGTACATAGCCATCAACACGGAAAGCAGAGAGGGTTGGAATCATTGGCAGCTGTCAGGTGTCAGGAGAACCACCTGCATATAGATCATGTGGCAGGAGTCCCAAGGACCAAAAGAACAAGAAACCCTTAAAAATAGTACAGTGCTGGGGCCGGAGGGTTAGCTCAGTGGTTCCGGCGCCTGCCTCGCAAGCGCAAGGTCCTGAGTTCGATCCCCGGAAACCACATACAATGCTGGGCGTGGAGACTCACGCCCACCAGCAATCAACACCGCATACCACAATGCCGGGCATGGTGGCTCACGCCTGTAATCCCAGCACTCGGGAGGCAGAGGCAGGAGGATTGC
>PVIC010058023.1:0-10501 GCA_004025085.1 Thryonomys swinderianus | reverse complement strand
TGAGATACAGTTCACTTTAAAGTGCAAAATAGAATAGCACTGAGCATATCCAGACCTGTGCCACCATCACAATTTTTTAAAATTTGAATCTTTATTGGCACATTATATATACACATCGTGATCACACACAGTATTGAGAATTTGTACCAGCATATGACACAATTTCTCATTTTCCCCCATTCCATCATAACAAATTTTAAAACCTTATCACACCAGGAAGAATCCCTGTATCCCTTAGCCATCCCCACAAACCTGCCACGTACCTATATATTCATCCCCTGACAAGGACAAATCTGTTTTACCTGTTGTAGATTTGTCTGTTTCATGATTTAATTTATTTTGTAAATGAACGAATTTCTGCCGGGTGTGGTGGCTCACACCCATAAACCCAGCACTCGGGAGGCAGAGACAGGAGGATTGCTGAGTTCAAGGCTTGCCTGGGCTCCATAGTGAGCTCAGGGCCAGCCTGAACTACAAAGCAAGACCCTGTCTCAAAAAAAAACAAATGAACCAACTTTTAATTTCACTTTTTCCTCTATTGGTTTTTTCTAGTTGTGTGTCTGCTTTCTTTGTCTTCCACTGGGTGTAATTTGCAGTTTATTTTTTTGACTGATATTGATATCTAGGAAATTAATATACTCTAATTTATCCATTCTGTTGTTAATGGAATTTTGGGTTGTTAAGTACATCTTTGATGATATGTGCATAAAACTGTAATCCAATTCTTTACTTTTTATTTATTTATTCATTTATTTTTAAATTTTTCTTTGCGGTACTGGAGATCAAACTCAGGCCTTTGCGTGTCAAGGGTTGGCGTGGTACCACTTGAGCTAAATCCCCAGCCACTTTTCTCTATTTATTTCTGAGACAGGGTCTCACTTTGTAGTTCAGGCTGACCCAGAACTCACTATGTACCCAGGCAAGGATCGAACTCAGCAATCCTCCTGCCTCTGCCTGCAGAGAGCTGGGATTACAGGCATGAGCCACCATGCCCGGCACTGTGATATGTGGCACTGGGGATCGAACTGGGGATTGAACTCGGGACCTTGTGCTTGTGAGGTAGATGCCAGAACCACTGAGCTAAATCCCAGTCCTCCAGTTCTTTACTCATAGAACTGACTTATCAAAGACTCCCTGCTTTCAGCACAGTCAGTGATTTCCATTTTTTTGTCTCAATATAAGGACAGACTATTTACATTTCTCATAAGTAATATTAGCACTTTCACTTTTCCAGTTTTTACTTTTTAAAAGAAAAAAGGCAACATGCAGTATAACATATTAAATAATTACACAGGAAGAGACAAAACTACTGACACTTAACGATGGGAGAGCTGAAAAAAAAAAACACCAAATATCTCATCCCTTTCCAATTCCCATTGGAAAGACTGTACGAAAGTGCAGTAAGGGGGCCGGAGATTTAGTTTAGTGGTTCTGGCGCCTGCCTCGCAAGCGCAAGATTTTGAGTTCGATCCCGGTAACCACATACAATGCTGGGCGTGGTGACTCATGCCCACCAGCAATAGATACCACATACCACAGTGCCGGGCATGGTGGCTCACGCCTGTAATCCCAGCACTCGGGAGGCAGAGACAGGAGGATTGCTGAGTTCAAGGCTTGCCTGGGCTACATAGTGAGCTCAGAGCCAGCCTGAACTACAAAAGTGAGACCCTGTCTCAAAAGAAAAAAAATTATTTTTAAACTGGGGATTTAGCTCAAATGGTACTGCGCCAACCTTACATGCACAAGGGCCTGAGTTTGATCCCTGATACCACCAAAAACAAAAACAAAAAAAATATATATATATATTTTAAAATATATTCATTATGTTCATTTTTTTCAAGAAAATGCATATGTATTTAGCTTGGATCCTATACTTCAAAATGGTAACAATGACATAAAGGGTACGCATGCTTTTTCTAGTGGCTCTGGCTTGTGCCCTCCAGAAACTGTGCCCTGGAACTTAGTTCCCAGTGCCACCATGCTGGGGGGTGGGACCTAATGAGAGATGTTTAGTTCCACTCCCATGAGTAGATGAGTGACATCATGAATAGATAATAAGTGACATCAGTAATAGGCATGTGAGATCATAAAAAGACAATGAGTGACATCATAAATAGCAACATCACAAATAGATGAGTGATGTCACTCTTGCCCTCCTCCCTCCAGCCTTCTTCCCTGTGATGACACAGCAAGAGCACCCTTGGGGTGGGAGGTGGTAGCAAGGGCAGGGGATGTGAATGTGATCATAATGTATATATATATAAAATGTGCCATTAAAACCAATTTTAAAAAAGAGTGCCTTTGCCAGATACTGGTACCTTGATTTTGGTGAGCCATTTGTTTAAAGATAGAAAAATACACATAATGAAAATTATCTCACGGGAGTATTTGTAAATAGAAGCTGGTGACACTGGATTCACTGTGAACTAATTGAGGGGGCATTTTATTTGTATACAGCATGTCCAACAGCCCCTCTGTGTTCACTACCTTTCTCCAGCATGGTAGCATAGCTTTTAATCTCCTAGGTAGGGTAGCTTCCTTCAGGTAAGTGCACAGTAGGATTAGGGTTAGGGGCTGAGAAAATAGATATACCGGTGAGCTTTCTGACTCTGTCATGTAAAAATTATATTTAAAAGTATCTCTTAGGCTGGGGACGTAGCTCAGTGGTAGAATACTTGCTTAGCATGTGCAAGGGAGGGTCACTGTCTGTAGAAATGAACAACAAACATCTCATCTCAGATCCAAAATGGGCTTAGCCCATGTGCTTGATATGGAAACACCATTAAAATAACGGGGAAGATATGGAGAGGAACAAATACATACCACTGCTTCATGAAGGGAGGAAAGAATGTAAGCAGGCCAAGGACATTCTGAATGGCTGTTTCCAGGTAACAGAAAATACATAGAACCACAGTGGGGAAGGAAACTGTGGTGGAAAGAATCTTGGCTCAGTGGTTCTGGCGCCTACCTTGCAAGAGCAAGGTCCCTAGTTCAATCCTTGGTAACCACATACAGTACTGGGCGTGGTGGCTCATGCCTGTCATCCCAGCACTTGGGGAGGCAGAGACAGGAAGATTGCTGCATTCGAGGCTTGCCTGGGCTACATACTGAGCTCAGGGCCAGCCTGAACTACAAAATGAGACCCTATCTCAAAAAAAAAAAAAAAAAAGAATAAAAAAACATCTTGGCCAGACATAGAAAGTGCCCAGAGGTGGAGTGGGAAATAGGGATAGTGATAGCCATTAGGTATGTGTGGGTATCAGGCCCTTGAGACTTGGGAGATCTTGATGAAGATGCCCCGTAAATGTGAAATGTAGACACTAGATTTTTGAAGACTTAATATGAAAACAGAATATAAAATAGCACTTAATCTTCTGGTGGTGAAAGTATTTTGGATCTGTTGGTTAAATAAAATATTAAAAGTAATGTTTGGCTCTCTAAGGAGATCAAGGAGGATATAGAAAATGGAAAGATATCCCTTGAAGAACCAATATAGTGAGAATGGCCATACTTCCAAAATTGTTATACAGATTTAATGCAATTCCCTTAAAAATTTCAATAGAATTAGAGAAAAACAATCCTAATATTCATTTGGAACCAGAATAAACCTAGAATAACAAAGACAATTCTGGGCAACAAAGGGAAGACAGGGAGCATCACAATCCCTGACTTGAAATTATACCACAAAGCTACAGTGATAAAACAAACAAACCAACAACAACAACAACAACAACAAAACCAGCCTGGTGGTGGCACATACACACACATTAAAACAAAACAAAAACAAGCAAACCTGAGGATCAGTGGAACAGATTAGAAGATGTACAAATAATTCCAGATGTACTAGGCTACCTTGTCTTTGACTGAGGAGCCAAACAGCTTCACTAGAAGACAGATAAGCCTCTTTAAATGGTACTAGTAAAACCACACACCAACAATTGCCACTAGACCCGTATCATTGGCCATGCACTGAAATGGAATTAAAATGCATCAACAATCTAAATGTTAAAACAGAAATACTTGTATGTGCTTGTAATCCTAGCACTGTGGAGGCTGAGGCAGGAGGCTCACCATGAGTTTGAGTTCAGCCTGGGATACATAGTGAGTTCAAGGCCAGGTTGAACTACTTAGGGAGGCCTTGTCTCAAAAACAAACAAAAAACAACAACACCGAGAAAAGGAAACAATTTACTGCAAGACAGAACGGGTAAAACTCTTAAAGACACTGGCATAGTAAAAATTGAAGAGGCAGGACGTATGCACAGGTGCAAATTCCCTATGATGAGTGTTACTTTATGTCTAAAATGTACTAATAAATATTTTGCTTCAAAAATGTTTTTAAACATGGCTCCTATAAAATTTAAGATTAAATACGTGGCTTGAATTACATTTCTATTAGACAGTGCTTATCTAAAGGAAGACCCAGCGCATATATTCTACCTCTAACAAAGACTAGGATTTAGCCTTTTGGGAAAATTAGAGAATTCAGACTAAAAATATCTGACAATTTACTTGGCAATGACTTGGTGTGTCTATTCTGTCCTATGTGTTTGTGTGTGTGTTTGAGAACATATGTGGTGGACCTTGCTTGTACCCTGCCCCTGTACTGAAACTTGACTGACTACACACTCCACCTACACTTACAGGTCTTTTATCAAAAGTCTTAAGAGCTGGATGTGTTGTATACCTGTAATCCCAGCTCCTTGAGAGGCTGAGACAGGAGGATAGCTAATTTGAAAAAAACTTGGGCAATTTAGCAGGACCTTATCTTAAAATTAAAAGAAAGTAAAGAAAGAAAAGGACTAGGGATATACCTCAGTGGTAGAGTCATTGCCTAGAATGTATGAGGCTCTGGGTTCTATTCCTATTACTTAAAAAAAAACTCTTAAGTAAACAAATTTATATCTCAAGAAACCCATGACCTCACCCTGCATTGTTTAATCTAATCCTCATTCCTGGATATGACTGGACAAGCAGGGATCATCAGCTCTATGAAAAAAAGAATGACTGCACAAAAGGAAAGAAAAGCTGGGTGAGGTGGCACATTTGTGTAATCTCAGCATTCCAGGAGTTGCAGTGCTATGGGAGGCTGAGACACGAAGATTATAAGTTTGAACCTAACCTGGCGATTTAATATCTTGGCAAGACCTTGTCTTAAAATTTTTTTAAAAAAGGCTGAGGATATATATCTCAATGTGAAGGCCTGGGTGTAAATACCAGTATGGAGGAAAGGATAGGAGGAAGGGAGGGAGGAAGGGACAGTAAGATAAATGGAAATAAATAGACCATTAACACTGAAAAACATTGTTATGGCCTGTATCTAGATGTCCCCTTGAAGCCTAATGCAGTCATGAGTTGGGTGTTTTGGAGGTGGCTGGATCTAGGGTGTGTGCTCCTGGGATCAAGGATGTGATGCTGGGATTAATATAATAATGCAATGCTGGAATTAAGGCTGCCCCACACTGGAGTGCTACTTGCCCTGGAATGAGTAGCCAGGATAGGATATAAGGGGCAGAAAGAGGACCACTGTCTGTTGCTTGTTACTGTTATCACTTGCTGCTTGCTCCTTTCTACTTTGCTGCTTTGCTGCCTTCTGCCCATCATGAACTATTCCTCCTCTGCTACCCCACCCTACTTTGGAGCCAGTTGATTATGACCTGAAACCTCCATGAACTGTGAGTCAAATAAATCTTTCCTCCCTTAATTTGGAGAGGTTGGGTATTTTGTCTCGGCAACAAAAAAGTAACACAGTTGAACTAATTTATTTTTGAAATGATTCTTGAAAATACTCAAGAAGATGCAGCATCCATAAAACTAGAGCAGAGTAGAATTAGAGAAAGGAAAGTGCTCCTGAAAATTAAGATATATTTGTGGGAATAAAACATATGGAAGAAAAAGTAATAAAAAAGAGTTCACCCAGAAGGTCAAACAAGTGACAAATAAGACAACCAGAAAGAAAAAAATGGAAAAATAGAGAGGAGGATATAATGAAATCACCAAGGAAAATTTTCCAAAGTTTAAAAAATGTATAAAACTTCCCTAGATTGAAAATGCAAGTGGAACAAATGTCAAAATATACATATGCCTTTGTGAAGTTTTCGAATGCCAAGTATAAGGGGAAAATTCTAAAGCTTTTGAAGAGAAGCAACTGGGAGCCTCCTGGAATCACACCTGGCATTGCCAATGTAGCCACCCAAGTTCTGAGAAAAGCATTATCTGTAAGGTAGAATTCTATACAGCCAAAATACCAATGAAGTTTGAGAGTAAAATAAAGACATCTTAAGACACACAAGCACTTGGAAAATCAAGTCGAACAATCATTTTCTCCAAAAGTTACTGGAAAAGGGACACCAGCAAAATGAAAATAAATTCTAACAGTGGCACTGAGAAAAAAAAATGCTACTTAGAACTCTAGTAAAACAAAAAAATCTGTACAGAAAATGACATTAACTGAATTGTAAAATATGAAACTAATCAAATTGCAATATGCTTTGGTGGGCCATAATCAAAATATTCATTTGACAATTATTCCTGGAACAACCCCCTCTCATAGGCTCATTTTTAGTGGCATAGATTATATTTCTTGTTTACAGGTCAAACCTCCCTATTTAAGTCCTTAGTAAAGAATACAGTAAAAAATAAAAATATAACTTCTAAATGCTTTTTTCAATTTTTAGAAACAATCTTTGAATAAAGTATGGAAGGACCCATTATAGTACCAAAAGGGAATGTAAAAATACTAACAATCCCATCAATAATAAAGTAATAGTAGCATGAGGTTACTTATGGTGGTGGGTTCTCAGCTGTTTATATTATTCTCTTGTCTTGTCTGTATGCTTAAAATAGTTCCACAGTAAAGAAAACACGACTGGGTGTGATGGTTCATGCCCATAATCCCAGCATTCTTTGCTGGGATTATGGTTGAGGTAGGAGGTTCTCAAGTTCAAATCCAGCCTGATTTAGTGAATTAGTGAGACCCTGTCTCAAAATAAAAAATAAAAAAGGATTGGAAATTCAGTGTAGTGTGAAGGCCCTGGGTAGATTCAAACTTCAGCACCAAAAGGAAAAAGATAATTGTTAAGCTGACCAAAGTCAGAAACAGAAATAGGAGATAGAGACACAGAGATGTTTATCGTATATTCCCCAGAAAAGAGACTCAGAGACTGTAAGACGTTTTGGAGAATGTTCTCAGAACCACTTGTGAGGGTCAAGGAGGGGAGAAACAGGCCGGTCTGTGCTGTAGATACAGAAGGCCCCAGCCAGTGCCACAGGGAGCTTGAGTCGAACTAGGGGGCCCCTCAGAGTTGCCCTTTTCTGCTAAGGGCTTATGGGTTTGTAATCTACACCCCGACTGACAACCATGGAAGTGGGCTGGCCTGCGGGAGGAGGCTTAATCTTGAGCTGGCATCTCCCTTGTTCTCAGCCGACAGCACTTCCAGCAAGGGAAGGAAGGCTTTGGTCCTGGAGGGAATTTGAACCTCACCCCACAGAATCTACCGAGGGGGGAAGGAGATTGTGAATTCTCCCCACTCACACTGCCTGAGCAACACACGCTGTACCGTTACAGGCCAAAAAAATTAGAGATTTAGGGCCAGAGATTTAGCTCAGTGGTTCCGGTGCCTGCCTCGCTTAAGGTCCTGAGTTTGATCCTGGTGACCACACAGAATGCTGGGCATGGAGACTCACGCCCACCAGCAATCAATACCACACACCACTGTGCCGGGCGTGGTGGCTCACGCCTGTAATCCCAGCACTCGGGAGGCAGAGATGGGAGGATTGCTGAGTTCCAGGCTTGCCTAGGCTACGTAGTGAGCTCAGGGCCAGCCTGAACTACAAAGCGAGACCCTGTCTCAAAAAAAAAAAAAAAAAATTAGAGATTTACATGTCTTGTTTGAAGTTGCAGTGATTCCATTAGACTATAAATAAAAATAACAACTAAAAAATTGAAAAGAGGAAATTAAAGTAAAATTGAGTCAAATTTCTCAATATTCAATGTAAGGGAGAATCTTTTTAAAAATTTTAAAGTAGCCAGATGTGGTGGCTCACGCCTGTAAAATCCCAGCACTTGGGAGGCAGAGGCAGGAGGTTTTGCTGAGTTTGAGGTTTGCCTAGATTACATAGTGAGCTCAGGGACAGCCTGAACTACAAAGAGAGACCTGTCTCAAAAAAAAAAAAAATTAAAGTAGAGGAACTGAGAAAGAGAAGTATAAATCTATGTTAGGATTCTTCCCCAGGTGTGGTGATGTACACCTCTAATCACAGCTCCTCAGGAGGCTGAGGCAAGAAGATTACAAGTTTGAGTACTGCTTAGGCCACGTGGTGAAACTGTCTCAAAAAAAAATTTCAGGGGCCTGAGATTTTTCTCAGTGGTTCCGGCACCTGCCTTGCAAGCGCAAGGCCCTGAGTTTGATCCCGGTAACCACATACAACGCTGGCCATGGTGACTCATGCCCACCAGCAATCAGTACCACATACCACAGTGCCAGGCGTGGTGGCTCAGGCCTGTAATCCCAGCACTCAGCAGAGGCAGGAAGATTGCTGTGAGTTTGAGGCTTGCCTAGGCTACATAGTGAGCTCAGGGCCAGCCAGAACTATAAAGCAAGACCCTGTCTCAAAAAACAACAACAACAACAAAAATAAATTTCAGAAAGGAAGGCTGGGATGTTATTCAACAGTAAAGTGGCCTTGGATTTAACCATTATACCAAAAACAAACTAACACAAACACATGTATCAGAATTCTGAATATAGCTGTGAGAGAAACAACATTTATCTTTAGTGAGTGAGTCTAAGGACAGGCCTGGAGATGCAGAAAGCGTGGACTTTTTCTTTATCCTTTTGTACCTGCAACTTTGTTATGTGTGACACAGGAACCATTTTATATCAAGAACAATAGTGGCAACAAAAATGCTTCAGTTTAGGACCATGTGGAAAGTTTCTCCTATCTCTGTCCAAAGGATAAAGTAAACTGATTCGGTCTGACTTGTTCCATCTCACTCCTCATCAGAAGATACTCCCAGGGACTCACAAAATGACCCGGCTTTGGAGGTATCCTATAGGGTGTTTTGTTCTTATGAGTCTGTTGATTTGATTTTTGGAGACAAGTCTTGCTTTGTAGGCCAGGCCGGCCTTATCTTCACTATGTATCCTAGTAGGGCCTTGAATGTTCTGAGTCTTCCTGCCTCAGCCTACCAAGTGCTGGCCTTGCAGAAGTCTGCAACCATGTCTGACTTAAGTTGTTTAAATTGTTTTTCGAAGCTAAAACCTTTCAACATGTATTTATTATTTTACGTATGTATTGAGTAACCAGCCTGCAGTTTTGTCAGTGAGTTCTCGTTCTGGGTCAGTCCCGGGCTGGTTGGCAGAGCCCAGTCCTCACAGACTCCCAGACAGGCAGAGCAAGGGCTCCTGGGCCTGGGGGCCCCACGCTGACCTCAGACCCCGCAGAGGCCAGGTCCTAGCCTCCGGGTGGGGAAGTCAGAGTAGGAAATGAACGGGTGACGGTAAAGAACTTAGGGCACGCGTGTGGTCACCGCTCCGTGGTAACAGAGGCCCGAGTGTCCTCTTACTTGTCGCGTCTCTTTCCCTGGATTCCTCCGAAAGTTCAGGGCGGCGCCACCTGCAGGCCTCTCGAGGTATTTATTTCCTCCAACAGAGGTCAGCCCAGCAGAACCAAGGTCCCTGGGACTTAGCCAGTGACCCCCACCTTGGGCCCGGGAGAGTGATCCGCAGACCCCACAAGTTCCGCTGCTGTGGCCCGAGACCCAGGACCCCTGCACCCTGTGAGGCCTCAGCCATCTGCTGGCCCAGACATCAGCCTCGGAGACTGTTTCCTGTGACAGCCCTCAGACCAGAAAAGTCCAAGTTCCAGTTAACAACAGGAAAAAGACACGCCGTCATGGTGGTGCACAGAGGCAGACAGGGGATCACCGGGCACCCAGGCTTCTGGAAGCCTCTGCCCAGGCCCAGGCAGCAGCCGCTGGGCCCACTGCTCAGGTTTCTCGGTCTGAATCAGCAGCGCAAAGGCCGCCAGTGGGGCGGTGACGGCAGAGCCACAGCGACACATGTGGCTGACTCTGAGGGGGCGACGGAGCCCCACACACACCGGCGCCCCCGGAGCCCCTCTGCTCATCGGTTCTCTCATGTGTGCTGTGGGATAGAAGAGTGCTTTAGCATCTCTATGTACATTTATTTTTATTCACAAAAGGAAAGGTGAAAAGATAATTAAGTTGTGATCAACTTTAACATATTGGTACAAAAGCAAATACTTATTTTATAAATATACACTCTTATGAACAATTTATAAATATGCTTTATATTTATAATAGGCAGATTTTTTTTGCACACTGCAAAAAATTTAAGAGTTAGTGAAGTCTGCAGGCCTGCAGGACAGTCATACTTCCCTCCCTCCTTCCTTCCTTCCTGCCTTCCTTCTTCCTTCCTTCCTTCCTTCCTTCCTTCCTTCCTTCCTTCCTTCCTTCCTTCCTTCCTTCCTTCCTTCCT
>PVIC010058022.1:0-10501 GCA_004025085.1 Thryonomys swinderianus | reverse complement strand
TGTAGTTCAGGCTGGCCCTGAGCTCACTATGGTGCCCAGGCAAGCCGCCGCGAACTCAGCAATCCTCCTGTCTCTGCCTCCCGAGTGCTGGGATTACAGGCGTGAGCCACCACGCCCAGCATTATATGTGGTAAACGGGGATCGAACTCAGGTCCTTACAGCTTGCGAGGCAGGCGCCGGAACCACTGAGCCAACCCTCCGGCCCAAAACAGGGCATTTCTAATCTCACCATGCTCATGTGGCGAGGGCAAGCCGTCACTAACAAGGTGACACAGTGAATATGCATGGGAAGTTTCAAGTTAAATTTCTGAAATACACTTGGAAATAAATCTTTTTCACCTTATTTTTTTTTCCTGGCAAATCACATTTTGGTAAATATTTGACCTGTACAGTCCCATTTAAGACCCAGTTTTCAAGAAATGACTAAGATATGGTGAGATCTCGGTCATGTGGGTTTCTAAACATCCAGTGGTCTTGCACTGTGGAGCTGGCTGTGTAAGCCAGCTCCTCTTCTCCCTGTTTGGTGGTGAAAGATGCCACACAGCTTCGTTAAGGTAAAAAACATTTAATTTTATGATGACTTTTCATGGGCCCCATCACTCTTAGATTAGGGTTTCTGAAGGGAAGAAAAGCACCCGACCCCTTGTTGTGTTGGAAGAATGAAAGGAAAATCTCTTATTTTGCTAATGACTTAAAGGCCTTTCCTTCTTTGCTGTCCTTCTGCTTGCATTCAAATTTCTTTGAAAACAAATAATCCAAATACTCAGCTATTTCTTTAATTTCATTAGGGATCACCGAGGAGTGAAAGTTGCACAGAACAGGGTATACTTAGGCAAGGGATGTGATGGCTTTATAATGTGCATACATACCGCACAATGGCTAAACGGAGCGAGCTCATATTTGCCACTGAGCCGCTTGCGAGTGCGCATTGTCCTCATGGACTCCTGCCGCTGTATGACGGACCTCTTCGACCTCTTCGACCTCTTCTCCTGTCTTCTGAGCACTGTCCTCTCCCGCCTGTCCCTTGCTGCTCACCTGAGCACTCTCTGGGCAACCTGCCTCTCTCTCTGCTTCTGTGTGTTCGCCTTTTAAGGCTGTTACGCTCTGGCCAATCATGTCGAGTGACTGCAAGACACTGTAGACTTTTCTAATTTACCAGGCCAGAGAGAAGTGTTTCTGTTTTACAAAATATAAACACTACAAGATAATGTAGAAGAAAATATGTTCATAAATGATGTTCCTGGCAAAACTTATTTGTACAAAGCTACAAAATATGAAACATGCACAGTGTTATTTTATATACATGCAGAAATGAACTGTTCTGGAAAAGTTCTTGAAAATCGCGGAATAGGCTGCCATCCTGGTCCTGCTGGTGCCCAGGGCGCGTTGCTCACCCAGGACTCTCTGTCCCGTGCAGACAGGATGCGTCCCCTTACGCAGTGACTGGGACACAGCCCAAGATGGCCCCGCGGAAGCGCCTCCCGCAGGGGCTCCGTGGCGAGGCACCTCGGGACGCCTGCCCACCCCCGTGGGGCCACCCGCAGGGCACCAGCGTGTGGGCAGAGCAGGCGCCTTCCGAGGGCAAACGGTGTGAGGCGCGGGAGGGCCGGGAGTGCAGGGCGGGACGGAGGGAGCCAGGGCCAGGGGCTGCCGTGCGGCGAGCTTGGCCGCGGTTGGCAATCGCGGCTCCTCAGAGGAGGTCACGTTCTAGGCTGAGCTCTGGAGAAGAGCGCGTTTGGTTCTCAGGCCAAGAGCGACGAGCTTGCCCAGAAGTTTACAAAGAAAGGAACCTAAACCCAGGGAGCACCCCGAGGGGCCTGGACCCGGGGGACCGCGAGGCACTGAGCGGTTTCCGGAGGACGGCCCTGCGGGAGTGGCGGTGGGGTGGCGGGTCCCGGTCCCCATCTCCTCCGACAGGGACCCGCTGTAGACAGTGACGTGACTGAGTCTATTGTTACCACAGTGGCTTTTCATTGTTGTTCTAAGGCTGTGGATTAAACCACCCCCAAACTAAGAGGCTTATGAAAATGAGTGCTTATTGCTTATGCGTTCCGGGTTCTGCTGCGCCGAGCCAGGGTTGGCCGATGGCACTGAGCTGACATAAAAGCCTGCAGACCGCTGGCAGAGGCTGGCTGGGCACGGCCAGGTGAAGATGGCCTTCCTCGTACAGGTTGCCCTGGAGGCACTGGGGTCACCGGGACTCAGGTCAGCCATGGTCCGGCAGGCACCGGCCCGGGCTTCAAGAGCACAAGCAGGAACGCACCCCGGCCTTTGAGATCCGGCTTCGCTCTCGCACACGGGCACGTATCTCGGCCTGCTGGCTCCAGTCACAGGCACAGCTCAGGGTCAAGGAGTAGGAAGGCAGATTTCACCCTGGATGAGGGAAGAGGGCCGAGCTGCCCTGGAAAGCGTCCGGATACAGGGAACACACAGGCCTGTGGCCATCTGGTGATTACTCCTGGGGGCCGTGGATGAACACTGTCAGGAGCGTGGGGGGCGAGGTGCAGAGCCAGGCGGGTGGGTTGGCTCGAGCCATCTCCCCCTGCCAGCAGCGGCAGGGTGCCACCTGTCAGGTGGCTGGTTAAGGGATAAGCATGCAGCGGCTGTGCTGTCCTTCAGGTTGCAATGACCAGCGGCCCACGGCACAGTCTTGTGAGTCACTTCCAGTTGTAGCATCTTCTGTGCAATCTCCTCATGTGTAAGCTGTGGGTGTTTCTAACTCCGACCTGAGATGCTTCTCATGGGCTCTCAGTGGCTTTAGGAAAATACTGAAGACGGGACCTTGCACTTGATAGAAGATCAGCAGGTATTGGCTGCTGCTGTGTTGCTTTAATGCTTGAGAATTGGAAGGGCACACTTCCGGCGGGCGTCCGGGCTGCGGTGATCGGAACATCTATGCACAAGGACGTGCGTCTCACCGCCAGTTTGGACTGGTGATGAAAGAAAAAGATGATGTGTCTTGTGATCATGGCTTTTTTTCCAGAAGATAATAATATTGTTAGAGAAATAGAAAATGTGGTTCAGGTACTGAGATAAGAAGATGGAAGCTTTTGAGCTGGAGACTGAATCCTAGCAGGAAAATTTATTTTTTCTGTGGTGAAACTAATTCCATGGGAAGGACAAATTTTTAAAAATTTAACTGTATTTTAGAAAAAATAATAACAACAATATAGGCCAGTTACTAGCATGTAGGTGTATAAGTAATGCTGGGGAAAGTTTGTGGTAGTCGTGGACAAGCTGAAGCTAAAGGAAAAGGCTGCGGATCTGGGAGATGGGCGTCCTTTGAAAGTGCCCAGAGTGGGCTGGGCGTGGAGGAGCAGCAGAGGCGGGGCTCCGGGTCCTGGCTCGAGCGCCCCCTGTGTCGGGAAGGCCAGCAGGTTTTCCTCGATGGCGTCCGTCCCTTGCAACTTGTGGGTTTATTTCAGTGGGAATGGACAGAAGTAAGAGGTTCACCGTCACCTGCAGGGGTCCTGGGACTCACAGGTGCGATTCTTATCCCTGTGTGGGGACCTGGTGCCTTCCCGGGTGCTCAGGCTGCGAACTGTAAGCCTGGGGCCTCTTCCTGACACAGACCTGTGGGTACTGACGCACCTGGCCTCTCAGAGACCAACCTAGGGGTCCGGTTTTAAAAGCCCCAGCTGCATCCTACTCTCCTGATGGCTCATTTCTCTCCCACTCAATCGCCCTGGAAGTGTCCCTTCCCCTGCAGGGGGCGCTCAACTTCACGTCACTCCTGCCGCTCCCAGCTGCCCTCCGCGCGCTCCCGAGGATGCGCCATTCTCCCCAGGAGATCCCTCTCCCCCCTCCAGTGCTGCGCTGACCTGTCCCCGTCGCCACCTCCGCCGGTCTCTCTGTGTCTTTGATGCACTGGTCGTTTTCGGGGGCCAGGCTTCCCTCTGCCCCACTCCCGATGCGGGGGGTTCCCCGTCCAGCCCCACTCAGTCCCTTGGGACGACCACGACGCGGGCTGCAGAGGTGACGCCCGAGGACCGCTCTGGCCCGACACGCCCGGGCGGGGGGTGCGTCCTGGGGCTGCCGAAGGTGAGACCACCCCCCCCCCCCGCTTTCTGACCCGGAAGCCGGGGCCAAAGGCAGCCCGGGCGCGGCCTGCCGGAGCCCGCACGGGGGCCTCTGGCCGCCCCGCTCCGTCCCTCCTGAGCGCGGAGGCCGCGGGAGCTGCAGGACACCGGCCCGGGCTCCCGTCCCCCGGCGCGGTCCCCGGCCGCCTCGGTCTCTCCTCGCTGATGGTTTCGCTGTCCTCCGGCGCTTCGCTTTTAATCCCCACGACCCGGTGGAGAGCTGAGAGGCCCTTGAGAACACAAATCGGCCAGACGGGGCTGCCCGTCGTGTTCAGCGTTCGCACCACCGCTGCTCTTCGGCGCCTTCCGGTCTCGGGGCCGCTTTTCCAACTTCTCCCCCTGGCGGAGAGAACAGCCCGGCGGCGAGCGCGGGAGTGACGAGCGCTCACGGCCCCGGACCCGGGACGCCGTCCTCTAGACACACTGGCGTCGCCGGAGCGTGCGTGGTGAGGACGCGTGCGGAGCTGACGGTCCCGAGGGACCGAGGACCTTTGCAGTAAGAGGCAGGATTCTGACGCATCCGCTCCAGGACGGCGGCCGCTCCGCTGACGGCCGCAGCTTCGCCAAGTCCTCTGATGGCCCGCGCACTCTCCCCGCGCGCGGTGCCTCCCGCTCCGCCTGGAGAGGACGGCGCAAGCCCAAGGCTCCCCGCTCCCGGACGGCGCCCAGGAGGCCCTGCCAGTGTCTGCCTTCTCAGCTCTCCTGTGTGCCTTTCTCGCTGACTGACTCTACTAGCCGGTATTTTCTTTTTCGGATGTGTTTGTTTACTCGCACAGGACCTGGTCCAGCCTCGCGGGGCGGGCGTCCTTCATTCTCCGCTGGGTGACGTCCTCCCTGCGCTGACTTCTCCGCCGAGAACGTGCCTCCCCGTCCTAACACTCAGAGTGAAAACCCCCCGAATTTCAGAGTGGCCGCGAGAAGCTACAGACGCTTTCATTTTTGTTCTTGGCATGACGTGTGCACCACTCACATGAAGAAATGAGGACGTATTTCAAAGTCACGTTCTAGCTCCATAAAGCGTGCTGAGGCTCCGTCGGAGCTGTGCTCTCCGAGCTTCTGCTTTCTCCATTCTGGTGACGTTTTTTAAAAAGCAGATCCTCTTTTTCCCTCTAGCATTCCCCATCCAACCCTGTCGTCTTTTAGTCCCACAAGAGCTGGCGTGGCGTCTGCTTTGTCCCCCGACTGTGGGATCGCACAGCGGTGAAAGCGACGGGGACGGTCGCCCAGCCACACGCAGCTTCCCACGGCCTCCTCCCTCTCCCGTTCTGCACACAGCTCCTGGGACTCGGGGTGCCTGGCCACCGGCTCGAGATGAAGTATTATTATAAATTAAAACACAGCATTTTACACTCTATTTAATAAAAATGGCTTGCATTTTTTCAAAGAACTTTTCCAATGGCTTCGTAAGGAAGTGTCGTAAACGCCTAGCACCCACCACGCTCCCTGCTTTCCTTAGAGCTAAACTGTCCTTTGTGTACATCCCATATAGCACGGACTGACCGGCAGCGCTGTGAGGTTCCTTCTTGGCAGGAGTCGGCAGCTTTCCTGGTGGTACCCAGACGACAGGCTGGCATTTCGGAAAGAGAACAGTGCCACTTTGTCAAAAGGCCCCTGTCGTTTGGGACCCAACCGCCAGGACTAATTTCTTGGGCTGCGAATAGGGTAACAGCTGTCCCTTCTCCGCTAGGCTGTGGAGAGAGGCGGCACAGAGGCGCTGTTCCAGAAACGGAGACGCTGGCAGTCAGCTCAGCCATCCAGGTAAACCGGAGTCTTTTTATCTCTTGGAACAACCTAGAAAGAAAGAATAAAAGTGTGCAGTTGTAAGATTTATGTAATGTCGGTTAGGTCTCTAAAGTTCCCTAGTCTGAATTTCCTAGCTAATATGGCAGACAATAGCAATGCCGTGTATGGAAAACAACCCCTGAATTTAAAAAGACCCATAGTTTGGTCTCTGTTCTGTCTTGCTGGTTACATGTGTTAACTTTCGTCAATCTAGTTTTGCCGGACGTTAGATGTGGCTGCTGCAGCAGATTTATTCAAGATCTTTTGGCACTAAAATGACCTGAGAACCCGTGGGTCTTCCCCTTAGGGAAGGGTGATCTTGGGAAGGTGTGAGCTATTTGTCCTCGTGGGTGATGAGATTTTCAGAGCAGGCTCTGGTTAAGCCGCTGAAGTTATTTTCATAAACTCCCAGATTTAATCGACTAGATGAAAAGATCCCCTATTACTAGAGCAGTTTCCAGTCAGGTATCAACTTGTTAGCTACGCGCTGCCTTCCCTTCGGAGAGCTGCGCGTTCCGCCTCGGGCCTTCCAGCGCTGCGTCTGGCCCGGAGCACGGGCGCCCCGTGGTCTCGCTCTCTTCACCGCCTCCCTCGCTCCGCTGTCTGGTCTATACTTGAGCGACACGAGAAGACACATCCTCGGAGGCCGAAGAGCTGCTTCTCATCACATCACATAATGTACTCAGAGGAACTTTGGAGGTTTCTATTTCGTAGCTGACAATGGGTTTACAAATCCCATACGGGACTCAAATTAAGTGTGCGTCTTCCGTGAACGAGTGAATCTTCGCGCCCTCTTGAAGTATCCGTCCAAGCGCGGGCCCTGGCTGTCTCTGCCCAACGGCGGGCCTTCGTGGGTGCTCCTGCAGTCGGCCCCTCTCCAGCAGCCGTGACTGTCCTTTCTGGGTGGGTGAATTCCGTTTCAGCACACAAGAGCATCAGTCATTTATTTGTTCTGCATGATAGAGGAAAGTGTAGGGTTAAAAAACTCTTTTCAAAAACCCAGGAGATGTATTTTTTCATTAGATTATACGTGATTTTTGCTTACTCAAAGCAAAGGAATATGGAAAATAATAATTAGCCCACAGTCAAGCTACTTGAGGGCTTTTTGAAAACTCAAACTGTGGTATTATTTATAGACAAAAAAGGTAATATTTTCTGTGTTTTCTTGCCTCAATTTGTCTTGTTGCTTTAACACATTGCATGTTATAATGTAATCTATGAGATAGAAACAATACCAGGAGTCCTAATTAAATTAAAAGTAATTACCAGTTGTACAGATAGGGCTTTCAATTGAGCAGCAGGAAGTTGATATTTTGTCATCCCCAGTTTATCTCCATGCACCGAGCACGATTCTTTGTGCGAGTTATTAATGGCATTTTCTCAACGGTCATGAAGAGTGTGGGAAACAGAGAATGAAGAAGAACAAAAGGAAGAGAGGCCGGCGGGGCGGGAGCAGGGTTGAGCGGGCGGCTCCGCCCCGCGCTCCTGGCCCCCTCGGGTCCAGGAGGGTTTCCGTCTGTCCGTCGCTCACCTCGAGGGAAAGACAGACCCGGCCCAGATCCGAATATTTTCTGGCTACAACCGGAATGTTAAAAGAGAACCTCACACAACCTGGGCTCAAGGTTTAGTTTACGATGAGACAAATTTTCCATTTTCACAAGAGAAAAATAATAGTTCCAGCTTGCAACAGGAATTTAATTTAAGCAAGTGAGGGGACGGGAATATACGAAGATCTTCCACCATCCAGTTTCTCGCTCTGCTTTGCAGCGGGGAACTTTGAACACTGGCCCGGAGGAGACAGGCGCAGGCTTTTCAAGAGCGCGTGCGGGGCGGTGTCCCTTTGACTGACCGTTATCTTGCTGGCTGCTGCTGCTACAAATAGGAGCAATTATTGAGAAAGCAGTCAAATTAAATTTTCATAACTATAAAACTGCATTTTACCTCAGGGGCACAGCTTCGTTCTCATTTCTACAATCTATTTTCCATGCTTTATATTAAATCTAAACAAATGAATGTTTACCAACATTAATATTTTAACATCATATGCCAATCTGTGCCCTCTCTCCCAACAAGTTCTCATTCTTTCGGGGAAGGCTCCACCCCTGAGTCTAACTTTTCTAAAGTTATGTAGGTCACTTTGGATGAGCTTTTCTTAATGGGTTCTTTCCTAACCACCAGAGCATACTTTTGGCTGATTCTTTTAAAAATCATACAAAATCGAGCTGGACGTGGTGGCTCACACCTGTCATCCCAGCACTCGGGAGGCAGAGGCAGGAGGACTGCTGAGTTCGAGGCTTGCCTGGGCACCATAGTGAGCTCAAGGCCAGCCTGAACTACAAAGCGAGACCCTGTCTCAAAAAAAAAAAAATCGTACAAAATCAACACTTACATGAAATCCAGTTTATCTTTTAAAGATCATCCTCACCGGAGCTGGAGAGCCTGGCAAGCCCTTGGGTCTGTGCAGCTTGAATATGACCACTTTCCAGAGCGACGGGGCTGCCCCGCCCCGCCCCTGGGGCCGCAGCGTCTCCTCAGGGACAGACCTGGGCTCTCAGAGGCCACCCACGCTGGTGCCGAAGGTGGCCTGACGTGGCTGTCCTGCTGTGGCCGTGGGACATTCTGTGGCGTGACCTGCCAGGACTCTCGCGCTCTCTCTCCGTGAAATCCGCTCTGGGAGTTCATCCGCGCCAGGTCTTTGTCTCGCTAGAGCCGTCTGACCCGCCGCCCCCAGATCCACTTTTCCTTCAGAACTAGTTCAGACCTTATGCCGCCCAGAGCCCAAAGTCCCCCCAGATTTCTCCATGACGAGTCCTGGCTGGTCCAGCTCCGGGCTCGCCTGTTGCCGTGGCCCCCTGTGGGCTCACGCCCTCTTTCCCACGCGTCCCGAGGCGAACAGTAGTTACACGGCTTCCTTCTTCACACTCTGTATCTTGCATCTGGCCCTTAGATGGGTCTAATTAGTTTACAAGTTCATCACCTTAGTGGCCGGACTGCTGGGCCCCCCCCGGGCAGGAGCTGGGCTCCTAGAGGCACCCACGCCGCGCAGGCGGAGGGTGGCAGGCTCCCAGTGCTGTGGGCAAAGGCCTCCGGGGTGTCCCAGCCGCGGGGAGCCCCGAGGCCCCGCCCAGGGGTGTGGCTGATTCTCGGTCCCGTCTGTCACTGCCCACTGGGCCTCTCCACGCGAGATCCCCGGCAAGCGCCGCTCCCACCAAACCCTGGGCTTCTGAGGGACGACAAAGTCCCTTCTACTGTCCTCCTGCGAGACCCCTGCGACTCCTGCCAGCTCTGATATTTTCGTTTGGGCAGACACTGTGCCGCTTCCACGTTCCCTATCATTTCCCCACCTTCTCGGGAGGCAGAGCACACGGGTTACTGCACACGCTCAGGGCGCCTTCTGATCAATGGGCAAGCCTAACCTGGAGTGTTGCCCACTCGATATCACGTGCTTTAATTTGTGTAACTGCATAATATTAGGCAGCAAAAACAATCCCTGTGGATGGGATTTAGACTAACTTTTCATTTTCAGAGCTAGGAGCCTGGATATTGTTTTTTAGCTCTTTGGATATAAATTAGGCCAATAGCAATTAAAATATTTCTATTTCTTTTAAAAAAATAGTCCTTTTGTTGTTTGTTTTCTGGCAGATGATTTTTTTTTTTTTTTTGAGACAGAGTCTCACTTTGTAGTTCTGGCTGGCCCTGAGCTCACTGTGTAGCCCAGGCAAGCCTTGAACTCAGCAATCCTCCTGCCTCTGCCTCCCGAGTGCTGCGATGACAGGCGTGAGCCACCACGCCCGGCTGGCAAATGAAATTTTGACCTGAGGGAGGAAAACATTGCCAGGAGATAGTCCTGGGAAAGGGTCACGCACGGTGCAGGGAGGGACACATCCAGGAACGAGCCACAGCGTTGGGGCGCTGTCTGTGGTGCCCCGAGTGTGAAGAGAAGTCACGCCAGTGTTCACCGACTTTACTCGCTTGCATCGCGGTGTCTGTGGCTGTGTGATGTGGGAGGTCTACTCGTGACTGTGGCTGTGACCTCACTGTAATCTGACCTTGTATGTCAGGACTAGCCTCACCGGTCTTACGTCACCTTCAGTCGCTCTCAGGAGGCAAGCAAAAGACAGGAAGAGGGGAAACAGATTCCTAAATATTCTATCATATAAAATATCCCAAACTGACTACCTACACAACAATCCTTTTGTTTTCCTGATAGCCATGTACTCTTTCATTTCCATCTACTGCACCCTAGCACATCTTCCTGATCTTTTTCTTAATTTTTCTCGTCTGAAAACTTTCATGGCAATTACACCCAAATTGTAAGCACTCTGTTCACAAAGGGAAGGACTTACTGAGCTACCCGTCGGTCTTCTAGCCTCCAGGCTTGTGCAGACTGATGTGGCTTCGGTGGGTGAGGAGAAGCAAAGGAATGAAAGGCGAGTGGAGCCTCTCCGGCGTGGGCTGCACGCCTGTGCTCCCCGGGGAGGGCGCCCCGCAGCGCCAGGCAGGGAGCAGTTTGAATCCTTTCCAGCGCTGCCCACCTTTCCTGGCACGCGGAACGGTGCTAGGCAAATAATCAACAGCGTTTTTAATCTCTCTTCGTGCCGAGCATAGCGCTGGGTGCCCCGGGGAAGGATGCCAGCAGG
>PVIC010058021.1:0-10494 GCA_004025085.1 Thryonomys swinderianus | reverse complement strand
GTGAGCTCAGAGCCAGCCTGAACTACAAAGTGAGACCCTGTCTCAAAAAAAAAAAAAAAAGATAAGCCATATATAGTTTAGATATTTCCAAATACCCTTCCAAAAAGGTCATAGCTATTTTAAAGCTGTAAAATATATATAGTATAAAATTTATCCTCAACTCCTTTATATGTGGCATTAAGTACATTCATATTATTATGTAACCATAATCGTTGTTCATTTCCAAAGAGTTTTCATTATCCCATACTGAAATGCCACCCATTAATAATTTTCTGCCAGACATGGTGGCTTATCCCTATAATCCCAGCACTCAGGAGGCAGAGGCAGAAGGATTGCTGTGAGTTCAAGGCTAGCCTAGGGTACATGATAAATTCAGAGCCAGCCTAAACTACAAAGTGAGATTCTGTCTCAAAAAAACTAAGAAAAAAATAATAATTTTCCATTTCTCTCTTTCCCTACTGCTAGAAGCCTCTACTCACTGTCTCTGTAAGTAACTCGCATCGATGGAATCATATAGCATCTTTATAATTTATTCACTTAGCCTCAAGATTTTTAAGCTTCAACATGTTGTAGCATTATCAGAATTTCAGTCCTTTCTAAGGCAGAATACTATTCCATGATAGTATATATACAACCACTTAGCATATATATTCATTGATAAAAATTTGCATTTTTTTGTCATTTGGATATTGTGAATAACATTACTGTGAACATTGGCATATACGTTTCTGAGTTCTTCCTCTCAATTCTCTGCTGGACCATAGGAATTGCTGGATCACATGGAGAAGCTGTTTAAATTTTTGAGAAGTCAACAAACTTTTCCACAATGGCTGCACCATTTTACATTCCCACCAGTAGTGCATAGAAGAATTCATTTTCTCTATATACTTGGCAACACTTGGACTTTTGCGTAATTTTTATGAGTACCATCCAAGTGTATGTAAAATACTGTCTCAGTGTCATTTTGATTTGCCTGAGGTTAGTAATGTTGAGCATTGGTTCGTGTACTAATTATAATTAGCCTTTATAAATTCTTTGGAGACATGTCTATTCAAGTCTTTTTCAAGTCATTTTAAATTTGGGTTGTTTTTGAAGTTGTATGAGCTTATATATATATATATATATATATATATATATATATATATATATATATATTGAGTATCAGTCATTTATCAGATACATGATTAACAGATATTTTTTACAATCTGCACATTGTCTTTTTGCTCCTTCAGTAGTCCTTGACATGGCATAAATTATTTCATTTTGACAAAGTCCACTTTGTTTTTTCTTTTGTTACCTGTGCTTTTGGAGTGCAAAGCCAGTGTCATGAAGGTTTTTCTCCATATATTTTCTCCTGAGAGCTTTATAGTTTTAGCTCTTATGTTTAGGTCTTTGATCCATTTGGAGTTAATTTTTGCATATGGTATAAGGTTAAGGTCAGCATGATTCTTTTTCCTATAAATACAGTTTTGTTAGGACCATTTATTCAAAGAACTGTCCTTTCCCCATTGAATAGTCTTGTCACTTTTAATCTGTTGACCATACCTATTTGAAATTAGGAAATATGAGTACTCCATCTCTTTTCTCTTTCAAAATTGATTTGATTATTCAGATTCTGAGATTCCATTTTGATGGCATCTTCTATTTCAGCAAAAAGACTCAGTTGATTTTTGAGTAGTGATCACTTTAAATCTGTAAACTATTTTGAGTAATTTTGTCATCTTCACTGTATAAGATCTCCAATCTGTGAACACAGAATGTCTTCTGTGTTCCTGAATACTGAATTCCTGAATATTGTATTCTTTGACACTGATATAAATGGAATTATTTTCTTAATTTTTTATTGTTCTTTATTAGTATTTATAAAATAACTAATTTTTGAGCCGGAGGGTTAGCTCAGTGGTTCCGGCACCTGCCTCGCAAGCACAAGGTCCTGAGTTCAATCCCCAGTAACCACATACAATGCTGGGCATGGAGACTCACACCCACCAGCAATCAATACCACATACCACAGTGCCAGGCGTGGTAGCTCACGCCTGTAATCCCAGCACTTGGGAGGCAGAGACAGGAGGATTGCTTAGTTCGAGGCTTGCTTGGGCTACATAGTGAGCTCAGAGCCAGCCTGAACTACAAAGCAAGACCCTGTCTCAAAAGAAAAAAAAAAAAAACTAAGTTTTGTGTATTGATTTTACAACCTGCAACTTAGCTGCATTATTTCATTAGCTCTAAAGGGTATGCAATTGTGTGTATGTCTGTGTGCATATAATCTTGGATTTTCTTCTATAAAATCATGTGATCTGCAAACAGGTATCTTTCTGAGATGGGTTCTTGCTATGTTGCCCAGGCTGGCTCAAGCAATCCTCCTACCTCAGGCTCCAAAGTCACTGGAACTACACATATGAACTATTATACTTGAGTTTCCTTTACTTGTCTAATTGGCCTAGCTAGAACTTCTAGTATAACACTATACAGAAATGAAATTGGACATCTGTATCTTGTTCCTGATCTTTCTGGAAAATCTTTCCCACTGGGCATGGTGGCACACTCATGTAATCTTAGCTGCCTCAGAGACTAAGGCAGGGAGACTGCAAGTTTTAAGTGAGCCTGAGCAATTCAGTGAGACTGTTTCAAAAAGAAGTAATGAAAAAGGGCTTGGGACGTATGTGGTTCAGTGGTAAAGCACTTGCTTTCCATGCACACAGCCCTCTTGGTTTATTCCCCAACACCCTACCAAAAACAGAAAAAAAAATTTTGTGCCTTCACCATGGAGTATGATACTATCTTTGGATTTTCATATTAAGAATAGTTTCTTCTGTTCCTGTTTCACTGGCTGTTTTTATGAAAAGGTGTTGAATTTTGTTAAATGCTTTTTCTTGGTTGAGATGACAATACAAGGTTTTTATCAGCTTCTATTGATTTGGAATCTTTTCATTCCAGGGATAAATTCCACTTGGTCATGATAGATAATTTTTTTGGCCAAGGATGTAGCTCAGTGGTGCTGAGCCTGCTTCACAAGCAAAAAGTCTTGAGTTCAATCCCCAGTACAAAAAATAAAAAAACATGATGTATAAGTTTTTAATATGTTGCTGAATTCCAAATAGTATTTCCATCAATATTTATAAAGGATATTAATCTATAACACTCTTCCTTGTCTTTTTCTAGCTTTGGAAGGGTAATGCTAGTTGCACAGAATGAATATGAGAGATTTGTTCCTCATCTTTTGGGAAGAGCTTGAGAATTGGTATTTATTTTCTCTTAAATCTTTGGTGGTCCAGGGCTGTAAATAGGTTTTTTTGGTTTATTTTGTCTCGTTTTGTTTTGTTTGGGGTTCTAGGGATTGTGCACAGTACTCACTAAGCTACATCACTTGTCATTTTTTGTATGTGTGTTATAAGGTCTTGCTGAGTTACCCTGGCTGACTTTGAATGTTCAGTTCTCCTCCTCAGTCTCCCAAAAGCTGGGGTTATGAACCACCATGCACTACTGTTGTAAAAAATATTTCTCCTAGGGCCAGAGATTTACCTCAGTGGTTCCAGCACCTGTCCAGTAAGCACAAGGTCCCCGGTTTAATCCCAGTAACCACATACAATAATACTGGGCATAGTGACTCATGCCCACCATCAATCAATACCACATACCATAATGCCGGGTGTGGTGGCTCACATCTGTAATCCCAGCACTTGGGAGGCAGAGGCAGGAGGATTGCTGAATTCCAGGCTTGCCTGGGCTACATAGTGAGCTCAGGGCCAGCCTGAACTACAAAACAAGACCCTGTTTCAAAAAAAAAAAATTCTCCTACCTCCTTGCTAGTTATAGCTCTATTAATATTTCTATTCATAATACAGTTTGTATGTTCCTAGGAATTTATCCCTTGTATTCAGTGGTGGTGAACATTTTAGAGTTTTCGATGATAACAAACAGCATGCTGTGGTATGCAAGCTATCAGTTTGCCACCAATGATCTAGATTCAGCTTGTTTTATAACTTTTTATGCTTATATATTAATATCCTCACTTTGATTTCTGACTTCTACAACTTGAGTTTTTATCTTTTCTTTTTTAAGTTTTGTTAATCTTTCAAAGAACTAATCTTTTGGGTTATTTTCTCATTCATATTTTTTTCATTATTGAGTTTATTGGTACATTTTAGTTATACATTATGTTCAAATTCCTCATTGACAATTTGTACTGGTATGTGATATATTTTGATTCTTCTTTCCCATTCCTCTGCCCTCTCTTCAACCTCATATCCCCTGACCCCCCATTATACATAAGCTTTGTTTCTGTTTTTTCCTTTTTACCATCAGATTTTTTTCTTTCCCTTCCTTGCTTTCCCCTGCCTCCCCTAGTTCCCCTTCCCCTTTGAACATTTTCTTCCTATTTCATAGTAGTTGTTATATATTTTGGACCTTATTTATACCTTCAGTTCCTCACACTAGAGAAATGATATAATATTTACACATCTGTGTCCTATTTATTTCACTTATGAGTATGGCCTCAAGATGCATCCATTTAGCTATAAATGTCTCAAGTTCTCGTTCATTTTTTAATTTTCTTTATCGTATCTAATCATTGCTTCTACTTACAGGTTCACTTTGATATTTTTCTAGTTCTTAAGATACAGGTTAAGAGGCCGGAGGGTTAGCTCAGTGGTTCTGGTGCCTGCCTCGCAAGCACAGGGTCCTGAGTTTGATCCCTGGTAACCACATACAATGCTGGGCATGGAGACTCATGCCCACCAGCAATCAATACCACATACCACAGTGCCGGGCGTGGTGGCTCACGCCTGTAATCCCAGCACTCAGGAGGCAGAGGCAGGAGGATTGCTGAGTTCAAGGCTTGCCTGGACTATAATGAGCTCAGAGCCAGCCTGAACTACAAAGTGAGACCCTATCTCAAAAAAAAAAAAAAAAAAAAAGATACAGGTTAAGGTATTGAGCCTACATTTTTCTTTTGATTTCTACATTTTTTTCTTTTTTGTTGTACTTGTAATCAAATCCAGTGTCTTCACAGTGAGCTACAGCCCCAGTGTTTTATTATTTTGAGACAGGTCTCAGTAAGCTGCCCTGTTTGAGCTCAGGTTCCTACCTCTACCTCCTGAGTGCTGGGATTATAATCCTGCATCATCACTTACAGCTTCATTTCTTCTTTTTTAAATGTAGGGATTTATAGCAATCACTTTCCCTTTAAGCAATATTTTTACCACTCTCCATAACTTTTTATATGTTATGTGTTTGATTTCACTTGTCTTGACATATTTCCTGACTTCTTTCATGATTCCTTCTTTGAAATTTGAAACTTACATAAATAGTGTGTGTTTTAATTTTCTAGAAATTGGTGAATTTTGTGGATTACCTTCAATTACTGGTAACTATTTCAATTCTGTTGTGATTGGAAAAGAAATACATGATTTCAATCTCTGCATTTTCTTTAAGACTTGTAACTGAACAAATAGTCTTATTTCAGAGACTCTTGATTTATTATAGAAAAAAGCTTATTCCATTGTTGTTGGGTAACTGATTTGTGTGTATGTCTGTTAAGTCCAGTTGGTTTGTACGGTTGTTCAAATCCTTTATTTCCTGGTTGTTATACTGTCTGATTGATTGTTCTACCCATTATTGAAAGTGGATAATGGACATCTGTGTTTATAGATGTATTTGTCCCTTCATTGCTGTTTCTTTCATATATTTTGGAGCTCTGATTTTTAGTCCAGATGTGTTTATATGTCTTTCTGCATTAGCTGTTTTATAAATACATCATGTCCTTCTTTGTCACTTGTAACAGTTTTAACTTAGTCAGGTTTTGTCTGAGTATTATATTGTAACTATTTGCATAAATCTTTTTCCATCCTACAACTTTTTTTTTTTTTTTTTGAGACAGGGTCTTGCTTTGTAGTTCAGGCTGGCCCTGAGCTCACTATGTAGCCCAGGTAGCCCAGGAAAGCCTTGAATTCAGCAATCCAATCTGCCTCCCAAGTGCTGGGATTACAGGCGTGAGCCACCAGGCCCGGCTCCATCCTACAACTTTTAGATCTAAAGAATATCTTGCAGATAACATCTAATTGTATCTTGCTTCTTAAATCCATTTTGCCAGTCTCTCCCTTTTGCTTAGAGAGTTTAATCTGTCTACATTATATGTAATTAGCAATGAAAGAATTCTGCCATGTTGCCATTTATTATGTATGTCTTGTGGCTGTGTTGTCCTTCATTTTATTACTGATTTCTTTTTTTGTAATAAAAAAGTTTCATTCCTTTTTCTTTTGTACATACTCTATAGATATGACCCTTATGTCTATTATGGAGATTATATCTTCTTATGAATTGCTCTGATCTTTATCTTTACTATTTGCTTAACATATGGAAACTTTTTCATATTAAAAGATGTTGTAATTCATGTAAAGATAACTTAACCTGCTTAAAAGTGGAAAGCCTTGGGTGAAGGGTATAGCTTAATGAAGACCTTGTGTTCAGTCCCAAACACACATGTGCACATGCACACGTATAGTGGTGAAATTTTTTTTTTTTGTGAGACAGGGTCTCACTTTGTAGTAGTTCAGGCTGGCCCTGAGCTCACTATGTAGCCCAGGCAAGCCTGGAACTCAGCAATCCTCCTGTCTCTGCCTCCTGAGTGCTGGGATTGCAGGTGTGAGCCACCACGCCCAGCACTGTGGTATGCGGTATTGATTGCTGGTGGGCATGAGTCACCACGCCCAACATTGTATGTGGTTACCGGGATTGAACTCAGGACCTTGCACTTGCGAGGCAGGTGCCAGAACCACTGAGCTAAATCTCTGGCCCTGTGTGGTGAAATTTTGAGGACAGATTTTAAGATCCTTCCCTTAGTTCTCTGATAATTCAGATAAATAAATCACTAGGAAAAGCTGTCTTTCCTTTATTTCTTTGCCTTTATTATTTCCTAAAAATCCAAGTGATGTGCCAGTGGTTCCTAATACTTATTTCGGTTATGTATTTATCATGAGTGCAAATCATGTTATCTTTGACAAGAATTTGCTCTCAAAAAATACTGTCATTTTTTAACTTGATTTTTTAAATTTGAATCTTTATTGGTATATATACACATCATGATCACACTCAGTATTTAGAATTTGTACCAGTATTTGACATGTTTTAATTCTCATTTTTTCCCATTGCCCAACCTACCCTACAACCCCCTGCCTCCTATATACATATATATAAGCTTTGTTTCCCTTTTTTTATTACCATTACATTTTTTCTTTCCACTTGTTACTTATCACTACACCCATTTCCCTTTGATGGCTCTAAACTTTAATCCACATTTGTACAAGGCTTCTTAAGTCTCTGTAGATCCTTTCCTCATATTCATCTCCTGTATGAAGAAAATTGCCACTTAAGACACATTCAAATTGCCTATATATAGTTGTGTCTGTTTATGTCATGTATATTATAAAAAATTAATGGATTTAATGAGAGAAACAAAATTCAACAACTTTCTTTTTTTTTTTTTTTTTTTTTTTTTTTTTTTTGAGATAGGGTCTCACTTTGTAGTTCAGCCTGGCCCTGAGCTCACTATGTAGCCCAGGCTAGCCTCAAATTCACAGCAATCTTCCTGCCTCTGCTTCCCAGTGCTGGGATTACATGTGTGAGTCACTATGCCCAGCACTGTGGTTTGTGTTACTGATTGCTGTAGGGCATGAGTCACCACACCCAGCATTGTGGCATGTGGTTACCAGAGATCAAACTGGGGAATTTGCACTTGGAAAGCAGACACCAGAATCACTGAGCTAAATCCTTGACCCCAAAATTTCAACTTTTGTATCCTGACTAATGGTTGTAATGATAAGCTATATGCTTTGTGAAAATTCAGTTTGTAAGTACAAATAGTGAGATATTATCAGATTATTCTCAAGAAATTTGAAAATTAAGAATTTTAAAATTTGAAAATTATAAGAATTATTATCTCATGGTTTCTATGTAAATATGGCTGTTTGTAACTATATACACACTGTATACAGCTAAATTCTTATATCTATAATTCTAAAGAACTTTAAGTGGCCAAATAGCAGGGTTATAAATTAACACATTAGTGACATACATGACTACCTGGTCATGCAGATTGTACCACCCAGTGGTGTAGAGTACAAAGGAAGGGGAACTGCTGTAGTTAAGTTCTAGTCTCCTCTGAGACCAGCAGCACAAGGTGAATTAATTAATAAATAGAAATGAGACTGAAAAACCTGAGCTCAGGCCTGATCTTGCTATTCTGGTTAGCAAGGATGCCCTCTAACCCTTGCTTGTCACACCTTTTATTATTTATATCTTGAGTAACAAAAGACTCAGAGGACAGGACAGATGTCCGCAGTTGTCCTTGAGGAATTATGTAGATGAAGATCTGGGTGTAGTTCTGCCCTGGAGCATCACAGTGTGTGGTCCCTTAGGGTCTTTGTTGTTCCCCAGAGGTAAAGGTAAGAGTTGAGTCCTCAGGTGCAGATGTGTCCTAACTGGTCTGCAAGCAAGAAAGCTTGGCCCAGTCATAGTCCCAGTTGTACAGTAAGGTTGCTCCTGACACAGTGGGACTGTTCCATGCCACCCAATAGGACAGGCATACATGTACCACCAGTGGTTCAAGGCAGCACGAGAGCATGTTAAACTGACCAGCTTTTCTACATACCTTCTATCCCTTTATTTAACATTTACCATACAAGATCCTGTGCTTGATACTGTGAGATAAAAGATGAAAGAGTCCCTTTGTTAGTCACTTCTGCAAGGTGACATATGCAAATAATGACAGTACAAGATTGACTGTGACAGACAATTTGAAATGTAAGTCAACTTGCTTTCCTATTAAACAAGTTACTTCTATTTGGCAGCATCAGTTAATAGAGCATGTGGTCCGTGAGTATAGATCTTTGAGTTTACTCTTTAGAGTAGCTCTTTTAGAAGGTAAAAACATTGAAGTTATTCTAAGCTGAAGTCAAAAAATGAACAAGGTATTGAACCAAAACTAATTTGGACCACAAGAAGTAATAATAGAGAAAGAAGGAGGAATGAGCCAAGAAAAGTAGATTAAGTGGCAGTATGAAAGACATTAAAGACTAAATTTAGACTTTATTGTATAGGTGTCTGCGGAATGGTATAATAAGAGTTGCACTTTAGAGGGGTGTGGAGGCTGGTTAAGGGTACATGGTCAAGGTGGGAGCCCAGAAGGTCTGAACTGGGGCAGTGTGGAGTTAAAGAAGTTACAGAACTAGAATCACAAATTGGTAACTAAATGGGAATGGAAGGTGAGAGTGAGTCAGACACCTGCAGTTTTGGGTCAGACTGACATGGAAAATGAAAAAACAAGAGTGAAAAAGTGTTCATTGTCTTGGACATAGTGAGTACCTCAGGTAGTTGGAAGGAAATATCAAGAGCTCAGGAGTGGTATTTGCTGTTTATTAAATTTCTAAATTTTTAATTTGAGAACTTTTTAAACTATAATATACAGAGGATATTTCACTATTTGAAAAAACTGCAGATCAGTGATTTATACAAAGATGTAATTAGCAAGACAAATCTTTTCACCTTTTTACTTTTAACCTCAGTGCATTTTTTCCTAACATCTATGCTGTCCAAGGCACTGTTCCAGCCACACGTGGCTACCTAGCCATACTCATGGGGAGGTTACCAGGGCATATGCTGTGATGATTAGAGCAGATGCCAGCTATCAAGCACTTCAGAGTTTCTCACTAATAATAGTTTGTGTTTATTACATGTTAAAATGAGACATCTTTGAATATTGTTTCAAGGCTCCCATTCCATTAGGTGGTTTGCTAGAAGGGCTCATATATTTGTGCTGGTAGCTAAGAGTGATTACAGTGAGAGAATAACACAGGAGGGTCAGCAAGGGAAAAGGACTCTGAGGGTCTGGAAAAATCTTTACATAGGATTCCTTTCCCCTTAATACTCTCATGAGGAACATGCTGAGCATGCTGTTTCTCCAGCATAAAAACACAGAAGCTGGGCTCAGTGGAGCACACCTGTAATACAACTATAATCTCTGCACTCCAGAAGGCTGAAAAAGGAAGATCACAAGTTCAAACCCAGGCTGGGCAACTTAGTGGTTTAACTGAAACCTCATCTCAATATTAAAAGGGATGAGGGTATTGGGAATGTAACTAAGTGGGAAAGCCCTGCGTTCAGTCTCCAGTGCCTTTGAAACAACCCAATAGCATGTAACACAATGTTCCTGGCCAGAGAAGCCCATTAGGACTCAGCACCCAAGGTTTTTTTGAACTTGGTTATATAAACACCCTCTGTGTTGCATGTACCAAAATTTCTGACTGCCAAAAGGAAGGTAGGCATTTCAGCATAAGTGTGCCCTTGCTTACACAGACTGTGTGCACAAAGAACTACTTTTACCTTTTAGGGAATGGAGGAAAGCCAAGTTCACAGATGTTAGCCAAGGGCCAGCTTTGTAACTGAACCTGCTAAATCTAGCAGTCTGCTTTGTTATCTCTTTCCGCACAGATGTTCTGG
>PVIC010058020.1:0-10498 GCA_004025085.1 Thryonomys swinderianus | reverse complement strand
TTTTTTTTTTTTTTGAGACAGGGTCTCGCTTTTGTAGTTCAGGCTGGCCCTGAGCTCACTATGTAGCCCAGGCAAGCCTTGAACCCAGCAATCCTCCTGTCTCTGCCTCCCAAGTGCTGGGATTACAGGCGTGAGCCACCACGCCAGGCACTGTGGTATGTGGTACTAACTGCTGGTGGGCGTGAGTTTCCACGCCCAGCATTGTATGTGGTTACCCGGGATTGAACTCAGGACCTTGCGCTTGCGAGGCAGGCGCTGGAACCACTGAGCTAACCCTCCAGCCCCTCAAGCCATATTTAGTGAAAGCCTATTATTGAAGTCTAAGAAATGTACAGAAAAATTATAGCTGGAAGGAATTAAAGCACCAAAATCATTCAAGTTTTTAGAACGTTATTTATCCTGTTTTATTATATTTTGATTATATATGCACTTATTACATATCAACCATATGAAAGACTGGGCTTAATGATAAAATGTAATAGTACTGCAGATTGTTATGAAATTATGTTTTCAATAAATATAACTGAATCAAATAGGTAAAAAAAAAATGGTGATTCTAATTTCTCAAATATCTGAAGGATCTTATAAGAGTTGTGACTTTTTTATTTGTGGCACTGGAGATGAAACCCAGGGCATCACATGGCTACACAAGTTCTTTACCACTGAGCCACACCATAGTACAAAAAGTGTTTTTTAAATGAGAAAGAATGATCCTGATTCTCAGAAAGCTTACATTTTAACAATTGGATCATTCTCCTCAGAAGAAAGTAATTCTGACAATGAAATCCACATCAAACTGTACATAAAGGTAGCATTTTATCAAATATATACCATAGAGAGAATAGATTTTTTTAAAGTATTTCCTCTAATTTAGCTGGGGTTTTTTTTTTTTTTGAGACAGGGTCTCGCTTTTGTAGTTCAGGCTGGCTCTGAGCTCACTATGTAGTCCAGGCAAGCCTCGAACTCAGCAATCCTCCTGTCTCTGCCTCCTGAAGGCTGGGATTATAGGCGTGAGTCTCCACACCCAGCATTGTATGTGGTTACCTGGATCAAACTCAGGACCTTGCGCTTGCAAGGCAGGCACCAGAACCACTGAGCTAATCCTCCAGCCCCTAATTTAGCTGTTTTTATAAATAAAATAAAGATGGAAAATTTTTTAAAATCCTAAACTATCTCATATTCAATGAAGACTTAAAAAAATAATAATAATAATTCCAAAAGTACTAGTAAGAAACTAACATGGCCAGGGATTTAGCTCAGTGGTTCTGGTGTCTGCCTGGCAAGGTCCAAAATTCTATCCCAGTACCACATATCACAAGTGCAAGGTCTGGTGGTTCTAGCCTATAATCCCAGCATTTGAGACGTAGAGGCAGGAGTACTGTTGTGAGTTCGAGGCTAACTTGGGCTTTGTAGTTTAGGAATACCCTGAACTACAAAAGTGAGACCTTGTGTCCAGTTTCCTGAAGTGAATTAATTATTCAGACTAACTACCTGAATGCCTCCACACTAGTTCAATAAAAGAATACACAAAAGAACAAGAACTTTAGCAGGAAACTCAAAGGAACCAATCTTTGGTATAAAAGCAAAAGTGCTTATTTCTATTTTCCCTCTAAAAGTATGATTTCCTTTTCTTTATGCAGTATTCAATGAAGTATCTGTTTCAAGAATAAAAATAGAAAAGGATATATGGCAATAACAAAGCAATACTAAGATATCCATCTTTCTAAATTTTAAAAGTGTATTTACTTCATGGTGTAATGTAGCAAAGAAAAGTAAATGAACCTTATCAAAGAAGAAAAGTAAATGAATCTTTCCAAATAAAAATTTTTTGGCTTCTGGGGCCGGAAGGTTAGCTCAGTGGTTCCGGCGCCTGCCTCGCAAGAGCAAGGACCTGAGTTCGATCCCCGGTAACCACATATAATGCTGGGTGTGGAGACACGCCCACCAACAATCAACACCGCATACCACAATGCTGGACGTGGTGGCTCACGCCTGTAATCCCAGCCCTCGGGAGGCAGAGACAGGAGGATTGCTGAGTTCGCGGCGGCTTGCCTGGGCACCATAGTGAGCGCAGGGCCAGCCTGAGCTACAAAGCGAGACCCTGTCTCCAAAAAGCAAAAAAAAAAATTTTTTTGGCTTCATTTTTATTTTGTCCCTGATTCTGAACTATCTATTCAGTATTTTTCTATTTTCTACTCATCTTCACTCAGGTGAATATGTATCACTGTATCAAATCACATCACATTAAGGAAAATGTCATTAAAGATTAAGTAATTAACATTCAAGTTTTAATGTATTTTCTATTAAGGACTTAGCACAGCATAGTCCTCTCATCACAATGTAAAGACTAAATTCTAATAAAGTCTACTGAAGTAAATGGGAAGCTGTAATTCAAAGACTTAATTTTTTTTTATCCTTCAGCTATACCACTGAATACAAATTAGATAGCAGGATCGGAAATGGTGTATTCATTCCTCAAGCAACAAAAGAATAAGCATCTAGTATGCATAATTTACACATCTAATATACATCTCTAATATATAGCTAATACATATCTCAAAGGCATAGCACAATTAGCGTATGTCTTGAATGGAAAATTCCCTTATTATGGGTTTCAATCATGAATTAAATTATATTAAAGGAGTGTAACAAAGTGTCAAATTTCTATTTACTTGAGGATTGTACAGTTTTTTATTGTGTAAACATTCTCAAAAGCAAGCCAGGGATGTAGCTCTATGGTAGCACACTTGCCTGGTACTCAAGAAGGCCATGGGGATGGATTCTCCACACAAGCAAAAAACATTCTCAAATGAGCTCAAGTTACTCTACTTTTATTTCTGTTTTTAGTGCTGTCAAATGACCCCAAAGGCTCAAACATGCATTAAGCACATACTCTTCACTAAGCTACAACCCTAGCCCCCTACATGTGATTATAATTTAAAACTACCAAAGATCCACATCATAGAAAATACCTATTTCTGATCTTTCTTTATAATAAAAGATAGCTTTAAAAATTAAAAAAAATCTATGCCTATCAAGGAACTGAAAACCAAAATGAGATATTAATTCATATCCATAAAGTGGCCATTATAAAATATAAAATGTTAAAAATGCAGATAGATAGGACAGAACCCTCACAGAATAATGGTGGGAATTCAAATGTTGTAGCCTTTTGGGAAAACAGTCTAGTAGTTCTTTAAGATTAAATAAAGTCACATAATTAAGCAATTTTATTTCTAGGTTATCTACCCACCCAAGAGAAATGAAAACCAATGTCCACACAAAAACTTGTACACAAAATTTTATGTTAACTGCATTTACAATAGTAAAAAACTAAAAACAATTCAAGATATCCAACCAATGATTTAGTCATCATTCATCTTCACGTGGTAGAACATTATTCAGCAATAAAAAATAGGGTACTGATATATGCTGCAACCTGAATGAACCTTGAAAATAGTCTCAGTGACAGAAGCTACTCAGAGAAGACCATACTATCTGATTCCACTTATATGAATGAACACAATATGATATTCTGTAAAAACATAAATTAGAATAATGGCTGCCTATGATTAAGGAGTTGGGAGAAAATGAAAATGAGATTTAAAGGGTACAGATTTTTCAATGTGATAAAAAATGTTGAGTTCTAACATACTGTCTATATTAAAAACCAGTGACTTGCAGACTTTTAAATGTGTAAATTATTTGGTATGTGAATTATATTTCAATTAAACTGTTCCATCTTTAGTATAGTAAGAAAACATAGTAATTTATGCAAAGTATATGATACTTTGCTTTGGATGGGGTTTGTCCTCTAAGGGGTCACATGTTAGAGAGCTGGCCCCTAGAGCCGCAATACTGAGGTGGGGGATGAACTGGGCTTAGTCAAAGTTCTTTAGGGCACTAGATGCTACACCAGAAAGGAAATCAGGTAGTGGGGAACCCTGAGTTCTTGTAAGAGGCTTACTATAAAAGAACAAGCCTTGTCTGGCCATGTCTCTCCCTCTTGCAGGTATTCCTACTACTGTTGATGCCACTGACTATGAGGCCTTCACCAGAGCCAAGTTAACACTAGTAGCATGTCCTTGAACCTCCAGAATAGTAAGGAAAATAAACCTTTATTAAGTTACCCTGTTTCACATATTTCATTCCTGTATCACCAGCTATAAAAACCAACGGTTAAAGCACAATACATTTAATACATCTTTGCTTATTCAGAACAAAACATTCCATTTAACAAAAAAACTTGCCTTAAAGTTTCAAAATCTACTCTTTATTCTCATTTTATTTTATCTTTTATTTATTTGTTTATTTTGAGACAGGGTCTCGCTTTGTAGTTCAGGCTGGCCCTGCGCTCACTACGTAGCCCAGGCAAACCTCAAACTCAGCAATTCTCCTGCTTCTGCCTCCTGAGTGCTTGGATTATAGGCATGCGCCACCACACTGGGCTAAAAATGTTTATAAAGACCCCACAAAGACAACAGTTTTATCAACTTTTCAAAAATTTATGCCAGCCAGGCATGGTGGCTCACACCTATAACCCCAGCACTCGGGAAGCAGAGACAGGAGGATTGCTGAGTTCAAGGTTTGCCTGGGCTACATAGTGAACCCAGGACCAGCCTGAACTACAAAACGAGAGCCTGTCTCAAAAAAAAAAAAAAAAAAAAAAAACTTGATGCCAATTACTGTATTCCAAATGGTTCAGAATTTTTCAATAAAAATATCCAAAGAATTTCTTTTAATTGATTTATTTAAATCTATATTCTTTTTGTTATTATCATCCTTTTAAAAACATTTTCTTTATCTCAGTATAATTTAGCTTTAATCAAAAGACTGGAGTGAATTCTATCAAAATGTTAACAATATGGCATTTATATTAGTCTCCTTCTACCATTCCTGTATTATTTGGCGCTTTTTTTTTTGAGACAGTATCTCGCTTTGTAGTTCAGGCTGGCCCTGAGCTCACTACATAGCCCAGACAAGTCTTAAACTCAGCAGTCCTCCTGCCTCTGCCTCCCAAGTGCTGGGATTATAAGAGTCAGCCACCACACCCAGCATTGTTGTATGTGTGGTACTGGGGATCAAACTCAGGACCTTCTGCTTTCAAGGCAGATGCCGGAATCACTGAGCTAAATCCCTGGCCCTGTCTTTTGTTTTTGACACAGGATTAGGTTGCTCAAGTAAGTCTCTAAATTCTGGGCCCAAGGGACCTCCTACCTCACACCGTCCCAGTTAGTTGTGGTTACAGTTAGCTCCCTATCATGCTGAGCTATTATAGTATTATTTTAAATGAATATATAAAAGTGGAAGTTTTTTTCTATTTTCCTGATAGTGCCATTTCACAAAGTTCTAATATGACAATCTTTACTGGTATATTAGATAGTGATATGAATTTAAACAATCTTCAATAAAGGAAAAGTCACAGGATAGAAAAATGGAGCATTAACTTACATCTAATATAAATACAGAAATATTTTTAAAGTAGGTGGCAACCAGCAGGCATGGTAGTACACATTTACAATCCCAAAACCTGGGAGAAGGATAGAAAGCTTTAAGTCAGTAGTTCAGTAATCTAGATTGTCTTAAAACAGGAAATTTTAAAACGGTTGGGGATATACCTCAGTGCAAGATGTGGATTCAATCCACAGTGGCATTAAAAAGGTGGTAACAACCTAAAAATTAGGCAAGCATCTTTTAATTTCATTTTTTTCACCAATGAAATTTAAAGCAGATTAAGTTTGTGTGGTAAAGCTCTAATTGCATCTATTTTCTAACTCATGTCTTTAGTATAATCTTAATAGTATTATATAATATACTATTAAGTAGACCAAATTTAGAAACTAGCAGATTTACATAAATATCGGAAATTTTCTGACACTGAAAAGTACCCGATAAAATTATATTTAATAAGAAATACTAAAAATAGTAACAATAGTAACCCAAGTCCTCTTACCAATTTCAGCAGGTAGTTGTTTGATTTTGTTCTCTCGAATGCTAAGCATGCTGAGTTTTGACAGGTTTTTGATGTCCTTTTCCACAGTAGTTATACGATTAAAGCGCAGGTAGAGAGTGGTGAGAGAATCTAGCCTATATACCACTGAAGGAATTTCTCTCAATTTATTATGCCGTAAATCAAGCATCCGAAGCTTCTTCAAGTTATCAAGAGAGTCAGGCAAACTGGTAAGTGAATTTTCACTTAGAGCCAGTGTCATGAGATTTACTAAACAGCCTACCTCTGCTGGAAGGGACTGTAATTTGTTACTGTATAAATAAAGTTCTGTTAATTGAGTCAACTCTTTGATTGATGATGGCAATATATGTATAGATCTCTTGGATAAGTCCAATCGCATTGAATTTTCTTCCCGGCATTTGTTGAGCTCTTTATTTACTTCTGCATTACTAGCTTTTTTCCTAGTTCCAGGTGCCGGATTTGGCCGTTTGATTGTGTTGTCAACTGAAAAAGCAACCCCTGGTTGGGCAGCACTGGAATCCTTCTTTCCATCTTTGGCGTCTTTCCCTTTGGTTTTAGGTTCTTTTTCTTTGCTTTCTTTTCCAAAACCTCCAGAGGCTTTTGCCTCCTTTTCTCTTTCCTTGGCTGATGGTACTTTGGGATCTTTCTCTTTAGAGTCTTTTTCTTTTCCTAAACTAGTACTCATGATGACTCAAACTGGGATAAAAAACTACATGAACTCCTTTTATTTTGTTTGCCAGCAATTTAAACTCAAACTCAAAGATGAAGAGACAAAGATCACGCACAATCAAAAATGTGTTGACTTCAAGACGTAATCAGCATGGAAAACATCCATCTGCTACATGTTGGATCAAAAAGCACTATGCCCATTTCTGATAACTCATTCCAAGTAGTAAAAAGGTGCTGGTCAATCAATGATTCATTAGAATTCCTGAAATATAATACAAAGAGTATTAAATTATCTTATTATATATACTTCATATTATCTATAATTTATATTATTTAAATAGCTCTGGAAAAGTGACTAGTAAGACAGTATTTTAGTATCATATTCTCAAGCATAATCCTAAAATAATGAAGGCTGAAGGCAAAGAGGAGGTTAGGAAATAAAGTATACTAATGAAAGGAGAAAACTACTAATAATTTTAAGTTCCCAATGAAGTCTAAAGGGACTTCCCATCATCTATAAATATTCAGTGTATCTGAAGTTTGGACCACTGATACTTGAGCTGTTATAACTAGCTGCAATGCAGCAGTAATAAATTTGAATTAAGTGATTCATACTCATCCTGCAGCTCTCCTAATGAGATTTAGTTTTAACAACTATCACTGAACTATATAACTAGTCATAGAACAAGTTTGAATCTGGACATCATCACTATGCTTTACTCAAATGATTAACCGTGCTTGACTACTGACTAAAGTTTTTACTCCTACTAAAAATATATCTTATCCAGGTAAACTAAAAACTGATTTGGCAGTCTAAAATTAAGTTCTCAGACTAGCCTAAAAAAGGTGACAATGTCAAACTGTTAGAAGAAAAAGAAGTCTGAGATTAATTTTTCACATTTCTTGAAAAATATGTTTTTAAAAAACACTTTAGTTGTACACTGTTTTGAAAGACATATGTCTGTAAAGTTTTAAACTGTACATGTGGTGTGTCTGAGTATGTGGGACTGGGGATTGAACCCAGTGTCTCAAGCATGGTAGGCAGGTACTTTATCATTGAACTACATGCCCAGCCCCAAATTCGAACCTCATACCCACTTATGTAGTACAAATACAAAGTACTTAGTCTTAAAATACTTAAGATACAGTGAAAAACAAAGTTGTATCACAAAACATCAGAAAGTTGAAAAGTTGGCCAATGGTGTTTTTATATTATAGTTTTTATTGTCCCCGCTAACTTTTATTCCCCATCACCTAATAAGCCTTAGGTATGGGACACTTGATATGGGCTTTTTATCTTTTATCTTACAACTGTATCTCAAGGAAGATATTAAACTAAATTTTCTACTTAGAACCAATTTAAATTCTTAAAAGAGTAGTCCATGTCCTATTTGCATGAGAATAATGAAGGAACTAAAATAAGTGAGGAAAAGTTCAACACCACGTATGCCTGGTTTGAAATTCCACATACATTCTTTCCTCTATACCTCTATGCTGAATTTTTAAAATAAGTATCTTCAAACCATGACTGTATAAAAATGCTTATTACAACTAATTTTTTAGAATTTTCTATTCTGAAGCTACATTTGTCAACTTTCTGCTGCTATGGCCAACTAGCTATGATAAATAGCTTATAAGAAGAAAGGTTTAATTTGGCTTGTGGTTTCACAGGTGTCAACCCATGGTCACCTGGCCCCGTAGGGAGCAGTACATCATGGTATGAAGATCAACATGGAGTATAGCTGTTTGGATCATGGCAGCCAAGCAGTAAAAAGAAGAGATGGAGCTCAGTTCTGATATTTCCCTTTTAAGGGCATACTGCCAATGACCTGACATCCTTCCAGTCCTTCCATTAGATCTTATGTCCTAAACATCCTACAACTTTACAATGGTGCCATTAGGACTATTTAAGATCTAAACTACTAATGGGTCAAAACTTGTCCCTACAAAGGACTCGATATTGCTAGCCAGAATGGTCTCTGTGATGAGCACTTAAGTACGTCCTTTTAGTTTGAAAACAGCTGCAGACAATATGCAAAATGGAATAAATGTTTTGATAAAATGATTTACCAAAATAGAGCTCAAACTAGATGTGGCCATTGGTTCAGTTTGTCAACCCCTGTCCTAAGTTCCTGTTTCAGGTTTTAAATCACTTATTTCAGGAGCTATATTTCATGCAAATTGGACACAAGAAGTATCTTTCCTTTGCTCTTGTAATATACTGATATTACATTTAGCTATTTCCTAAACAGATTTTCCACAATCTAGGAGGAAGACAGCTAGTAGGGAAGTGGGATCAAGAAGCACTGGCTTATTTAGATCTATACTGGTATAAAGACTGTAATGGTAATTACCACATAACATTTATTTTTAGAAGTCAGTAGGCCATATACACTAAATATATTCCTGAGCCTTATCCTAAATGCAGATGTGATAGCTTCATAATATTGGATGGTGAATTATAATTGACAAGACTTTTGGGTCCAGACAAGATGCCTCATTATACCGTATTCTTCACATTAATTACAACCTGAAATCCTGGATAAAGTCTATAGAGTAACTAACAGATGAATGAAAAATAAAGATTACAGAGTAGGGACCTTAAGACTCCAGGAATTATCGGGTAGTGAAGACCATAGGGTTTCCTGTTTGTCTTTTGTTTTTGTCTCCCAGTACAGCCTAGACAATAAAGAGACCCAGAATCAAAGAAGCACCAACAGATTAGTTCAATGAAACTCTGGTCTCACTAGTCAAAGGACTGCAAAGAGGTAGCACCTTTTGACTAGACATCCCTTATTCTACTTGACCATTACAAAAGTGATATCCTCGACCTCAACTAGCACTAAGACCGCAAAGACTATATATAGAATAAAACCCTTCCAACTATCTAAGCTATGCACTAACTTGAACAAAAGAATATACTGCATTTCACATAAGCTGTACAGGTGAGCAGTGTGAAATAGAGGCCCATTAACCATTCCCACACATTTATCAGAGAAAAAGTGGTAGCCCCTCCTCTTCCTCCTGTTCTTACTGGTACAAAAATTGTAATCAAAACCGGGCGTGGTAGCTCACACCTGTAATCCCAGCACTCGGGAGGCAGAGACAGGCAGATTGCTGAGTTCGAGGCTTGCCTGGGCTACATAGTGAGCTCAGAGCCAGCCTGAACTACAAAGCGAGAACCTGTCTCAAAAAAAAAAAAAAATGTAATCAAAGAAGACCCCCTATCCTTTTTGATCACTGCTTGAACTGCAGACAAATGTCAGCGAACAGCCTATCCTCTTCTCAACCAGAAAGAAAGATTAAAAGAGATGAATAAAATTCTTTTCAACCTATGTGATACTTCCAAACCTAACTCCTAATAGTTCATGCCTGTAAACAACCAGAATTTTTTAAAAATGTTATTGAAAACTGAACTACAGTGTGGAACACCACCTATATTTCAGAATGGTTTTAGGGGTAGCACACAATCAAGGCAAACCAAAGTAGGGTTGAAAAGGTTCTGGAAAACTAAAGTGAAACCAAAGACCACAAAAATAGATTCTGAATCAAACAGGTTGACTATCTCCTAAGACAGTACATGTACACAACACACACACACACGTTTCTAAGAAGTCTCAAAATGCCCATAATACAATCCAAAATTACTCATCAGAAGAACTAAGAAAACACCAATTCTAACAGGAAAAGACAGTCAAGATACATCAACACTGAGATGATGCAGATAAGGGAATTATCTGACAAGAATTCTGAAGTAGTTGACAGGAAGGAAGGAAGGAAGGAAGGAAGGAAGGAAGGAAGGGAGGAAGGGAGGGAGGGAGGGAGGGAGGGAGGCAGGGAGGCAGGCAGGGAGGCAGG
>PVIC010058019.1:0-10502 GCA_004025085.1 Thryonomys swinderianus | reverse complement strand
GTGCTGTGAAATTATAAGATGTTATTGTATTACCATGAAACCAAGGCTGTATATACTTTTAAGTGGCTAAGTCTGATCAACGAAAGCAGAAACAACATCCTTTAGTAGTAGTCACAGAGTGGCAGTGAGTCTGCATAACCCCGACCGAGCACCCTCAGAGTCCTCCCAGGTGAGTGTCCTGGTTCAGTTGTGTCTCCGTGTTTAAAACAAGGAGCGACAGAAGTGTACTGCTGTATCCCACCGGCCGAGATAGAAAGCTAGCTTTTACCTGAGATGCCCAAGAGGAATGAAAAGGTACTAAAGGAAGAAAGTTTCCTTCTTGGCACTTCTTAATCCCATACTGAAAAACAAGAGCTCATCTATTATGGTTGAGTTTCTAGATATTAGAGAGGAAAGTTTGCTGTAATGGAGGGGCATTGAATTGGAGCTTTGGTAGCAATGGAAATAGTCAAAACAAAAGGATTAATTCCATCGGAAATTGTTTCTTGGACCAGGTCCTGTGTGAGTGAGCCATGAGAAAATACGAGGGAGTTGAGCATTGGACCACTTTAAAAGGAACATTTAAAGACTTGGATTCTCTCACTTCTCTCTTGCCTACAGTTCTTATTTCATTATTTCTTCAAATTGAGGCAGAATAGGACACATGGATACCATCAGCTCTCCTGTTTGTGATCATTTTCCTTCCGTTTTAAAGTCAGTCCTTCCTCAAAGTTGTGTAACCTCCAAAGACTTCTCTGATAGCCTCACTTTACAGCAAGACGTTGATAAAACTGATAGATGTTTCAAAATACTTCATCTCTTGACTGCTTTTATTCCCTTTCTTTTTCTAGTATATGGGTTACATATACTAGTATGGGTTTTCTAGTATATGGGTTACGTATACTACCTAGTATATGGGTTACATATATTTGATTACCAGTGGTGGAAACCTGTTACTTCACTTCTACTGAAAACAAGTTAAAAAAGTAAGTTATATACTCACAAAGAAGCTGTTGAACTTTGTTTTCATTTTTAGTCCTGAAATCCTGTTGTCATCTTCGAGAAAGCAGCAGGTGGAGCTACAGGCTTTTTATCATGAAAGAATTTTTTTCAGTAGCTGCCTATTGCCGGAATAACCTGAACAAGCACACATTTCCAAAAATAACAGAGGCATTTCCAAGTATTCCAGAAATATACGCAAGACTGTTTAGTCATTCATAATCACTGCTTTGCAAGTGCTAGATTCTGCAGAAAATATTTCAGAAGCAGAAAAAATATTCACAGAATTCCCTGTATTTTTAGAAAAGAGATAAAAAAGAATTCAAGAGGGATAGAGAGGCACTCATTCTGCTCAATTGTGTACCTCTCTTTCCCCCACGACCTGGTGGTAAAAGGGTTCAGAGAAGTAACCAGTGGTGGAAAAAGTCTTCCATTTGCGTCAGAACTTTGAGGAGCTCTTCATTCACCACTCAGTGAATTTTTTCTGTTACTACACCATGGTTTCAATTTTCTCTGAATCACAAAGAGGTGGCTGAGGTTAAGTGATTCTGAGGCTGCGAGGACTTACAGCACCTCACTTTTTTTTTTTTTTTTTTTGAGACAGGGTCTTGCTTTGTAGTTCAGGCTGGCTCTGAGCTCACTATGTAGCCTAGGCAAACTTCGAACTCAGCAATCCTCCTGTCTCTGCCTCCCAAGTGCTGGGATTACAGGCGTGAGCCACCACGCCCGGCAATTTAGCACCTCACTCTTGAGGTCCCTTCTGATATTCTCAATCCTTCTCTGACAACAGTTTTTGATCCCTGTGGAAAAGGATGGTTCTCCACAGGCAAAAATCACAAGGTCTAAGAAATGATCTACTGGTCCCAGAATAATCAAGAGTTCTCCAGAGAAAAGAACTAATGGGGTCTAGTTATCTCTATCATTCTAGGTTCATTTCAATCTCTCTGTCTCCTCTCTTAAAACACAAGAGGAATATTTTAGGAAATTGTTTCATGTAATTGTTGGGACTGGTGAGCCAGGTCTGAAGGGCAGGTAGCTGGCTGGTCACTCAGGTAGAATTTCCGGGTCACAGTCTTGGGCCAGGGTTCCTCCTTCTCTGAGAAGCTTCAACCTTTGCTTCTAAGGTCTTCGACTAATTGGATGGGAGTCACTCATATTATGGGGGGTAGTCTGCTTTACTTAATGTAAATGATAATGACATCTATAAAATATATTCATATCAACATGGGGACTACTTAGTGTTTGACTAAGCAGTATGTTGACATATAAAATTAATAAGTTTCTTCCTCATGATTTGGGATCAGAGAATTCTCACAAAGAAAGGATGAAGATCATGGTCAAGCATATCATAGCCCAGGTGTTCATTGTTTAGGAAAGATGACAGATGACTGCTGGAGAAGTGCTTACCCACCTGCTGTGCATCTAAGACTCTTGGTTCCATCTGCTAGTCCCATTCTATCCCTGGGGACAGTAAATTATGACACAAAAACACAGAGACAGAAGGGGAGACATTTCTAGAATTTGATGAATAAAATGTTACAACACCAGACGTCTGCACCTTCAATTCTTTTGGATATTGCTGTTCACAATGACTTGTTTCTAGAAGATGAAGTCATGGTGTCTCAGGATGACAGAGCATTCTGGGAGACTGAGCTGCAGCCTGGGAGACTGAGCTGCAGCCTGGGACACTGAGATCTCTTTCCTCTATTGTAGTGTGCTTTGTAGTTTTTTTTTTTTGTTTTTTTTTTTTTTTTTTTTTTTTTTTTTTTTTTTTTAGCATTGAAACCCTTATTTAGAGATGAGAAGCAGGCTCAAAGAAGTTCATTGATTCATCAAATACTGAGCAGGTACCAGATTCTATGAAGTGCTCTATGTGTTGGTCAGGAATATACACACACATGATCCGAACACATTTATTTCCTTCTCCATGGTTCTAACATGGGAGTGATAGGAAACAAAACAAGTTCACAGACAAGTAAAAAAGTGGAAGTTGTAACAAATTATAGGAAGAAAACCACTAAGTGGACTGGGATAGAATTTACTGGGAGACAGTGGAAAACCTAGTTTAATGTGTCATAAGAAAGCCTTCCATGGGTGGTGACATTGAATCTGAGATATAAAAGAACCTGATGAACTTGACTTAATTCTCCATTGATAACTAAAGGTTGGAGTTGGGCACACTCAAATTTTCTTTTTTACTCATCTATTCACCTTTATGCAGCACAACAATCTTCTAGCATACAGGGTCTCTGAGGAAAAACAGATCTAGTGTTCTCTCTCACATTTAGAAAAATAGTGTGTGTGTAGACAAGACAGGTACATATGCAATGGATGCATATTTTTGAATTCCAAGAAAAGAGAGGCTAGAGATAGACCATCCTATGTAACCCTAGTGAAAGCCTCTGAATCTCAGGAAAGAAAATTCTAGCTCATCCTACTCAACCCTAGGAAGAGCCTCTCCACCAACCATGTTAGGCCCGTTCTTCCTTTTTATTTTTATTTTTTTGAGACAGGGTCACGCTTTGTAGTTCAGGCTGGCCCTGAGCTCACTATGTAGCCCAGGCAAGCCTCAAACTCAGCAGTCCTCCTGCCTCTGCCTCCCGAGTGCTGGGATTACAGACATGAGCCACCATGCCTGGCACTGTGGTATGTGCTATTGATGGTTGGTGGGCGTGAGTCACCATGCCCAGCATTGTATGTGGTTACTGGGATCCAACTCAGGGTCTTGGGCTTGTGAGGCAGGTGCTGGAACCACTGAGCTAAATCTCCGGCCCCAGTTCTTCCTTTTCTATAGTCCATGCATTTTAGGCTTCTTTGCCTTGGGCCTGGCTAATGTGCAGAACCAGCTGACTGTTTCCCTTTTCATAAGAGAGGCTCAGCATGCTTCTCACTGGGATAAGTTCATCCTTTTTGTAGTCTCTCTTCCCAGCTCTTATTTTCAGGCTGTTTCAAGGTCCTCTAGGCTCCACATACATTGTGTGGATTGTCCTTAAAACAACCCCAGAGGGTGCCATTTACATTCTAGGTGTAATAATCACAGTGGCAGTTTATCTGCAAGTGGTGGCAATAGTTTAGTGGAGGGAGCTGTTCTCTTTACACTGTGCCAAGCTGCCTGACCAGCCAGTAGCAGCTGTACCTCTCTGTGCTGTACGAGCAATCTTCCTCCTCCTTCACAGTCCAAATAGATACACAGAAGAATAGGAACAGAGTTTATGGATTTCTTCTCTCTTCTAAGTACTGTGAAGTCACAGGAAGCATATCTTGCAGGGTATTATCCATTTTATTCTTTTTACTCTCAGCGACTCTGATTTTTCTTTAGTGTTCATCATCTCTTAAAATTATGTAAAACCCTGGGTTGAAAACTATTGCTTTCAGAAGTTCTTAGAGTTGTTATCCTTTGTTGGGAACCATTCTACATAATTTTGAGGAAAAAAATCATTTACAATTAAATTATGACTGTGCCTACTCTTTTTGCCTATAAGTTATCTATGTCAAGCCAAAACATAACTCCATTTTTGCCTCCAGTTACAAGTGAGACCTCAATGGTTGGATGATGCTGTAACATTCAAGGGCAAAATTACATCAGTTGAAGACATCCTGATTCCTTGAGAACAGAGTAAGAAAAAATTTTCGCTTGGGGAGGGACAAATTCCTTATCAGTTTAACTCATCCCACCTACTGTTGGAAGAATGTCTTTGTTCATTTTACCATGCTAATCAACAGAAGCTTCTCATCACCTAAGATTCTCAGTGATATAAGAGCCTCATGGTCATAGGATTACTACCACCTTTCGAGACATCTGATACTTCCACCAGTTATAAGATCCTTGTCAATTTAGGATTACTGCCACTCTTTGAGTTATCTGTTAATCTCTATGATCTTGATAAATATTGCCAGCTCAGGGTGCCTTTGTCCTTACTGTCCAGAGCAGGATTGATCAGACCCAGAACCTAGCTTCTTCTCTAAGTCTCATTTTCTGTCTTTTTTTCTTTGATTCACCTTGTGCTCTTATGGCTCATAGGAGACCAGGATCTACTGCAGGGTTCTGGTAACATCCCCTTTCCCTATTCTTATGATCCTTCATTCTTAATTTCAAAATGCTCTCAAGTATTAAAGGGTGTTGGGAAGTAGCATTTCCATCTTGTGGCAAAAGGACCCCTGTGTATTTAGAACATCTGGGGGGTTGTGTAAGACAGTGGCATGGGCTGGGCCCATTGGGTCCTTCCTAGATCTCTTTACCACTTCGACCCACCATAATCATTTGTGGTCTATCAGAGGCTCATAGGGACCCACCCACTTTCTGATTGGGGCTACTGGAGAAGCTTTTGAACTTAAAGTCTCTCAGGAAATAAAGCTCTTGGGTCTCATGCTGCCTCTCTTCAGTGAACAGTAGGCAAATCTGCCCACTTTGTTAGCCATTCCAGGCCTCAAAGTTACATCATTACTAATAGTAAGAAGATACAACATTTGGAAATCTTGCATGATGTCACTACACCAGAGATACAGCAAATGACAGTTGGAAAAATACTTTCAGCTGGGAGAAAGACTGGCACCTTGAACCAAGAGAGGGATGTGGGTGGGAGAGGCCACCTGGGGAAGGGAATCCAGAACTACACTTGCAGAGAGTTGAGATAGTCAAACTACTGGTGTTTTCTTTTATGGATCAATGACCTCATTGGAAGGTGTTCAGTATATTTTATCTATTCTTTTCAAAACTTTGAGTTTATACTGAGAGTAGGATTTGTAGGACAGTAAAATTATAAAGGACTTTTGATTCCTGGAATGGTAGCTTGGTCAAATTATAGCTTTACCAATTCATTAACTTTTGATTAAGCTACAATGTATTCCACTTTCCTTTTTTAAAAAAATTGAGTTTATTCGTACATTTTATACATACACTATGATCACATTCAGCATTGAGAATTTGTACCTGTACATGACACATCTTGATTCTTATTTTTTTCCCCATTCCTCTGCCCTTCCTACAACCCCACCCACTATATACATATGCTTTATTTCCTTTTATTTAACCATGAAACTTTCCTTTCTTTACTTTCCCCTACTTGCCCTTCCCCTTTTCCTTTTTTTTTTGGAACAGGGTCTCACTTTGTAGTTCAGGCTGGCCCTGAGCTCACTATGTAGCCCAGGCAAGCCTTGAACTCAGCAATCCTCCTGTCTCTGCCTCCCGAGTGCTGGGATTACAGGCGTGAGCCACCATGCCCGGCCTTCCCCTTTTCCTTTTGTACATTTTCTTCCTATTTCACATTACCTATCAGACATTTTGGAATTGATTTACATCTTCAGTTTTTCATACTAGAGAAAAGATGCAGTATTTATACATCATAACCCTATTTATTTCACTTATGAATATATCTTCAAGGTACATCCATTTGAGTATAAGTCACTCAAATTTATCATTCTTTATGGCTGTTATACTCCATTTTGTAAAAAACCCACATCTTTAACCAATCTCCTGTTTTTAGCCATTTGGGCTGTTTCCAAGATTAGCTATTACAAACTGAACTGTTGTAAACATGCGTTCACATATGTCACAGTGGTATGCTTCTTTTAATTTTTTCCTATATATACCTAGCAGGGGAATAGCATGGTCAAATGAGATCCCTAATCCTAGTTTTTAAAAACTGAATTCTTTATTGGTACATTTTATATGTATCTCACAATCACATACAACATTGGGGAATTTGTACCAGTATATGACACAAGTTAATTCTCATTTTTACCCATATCCTTACCCTACAACCTCCCACCCCCTATATACATGTGCTTTCTTTTTCATTTTAAATCATATTTATTCTTTCCCCTCATTACGTTCCCCTACTACTTTCCCTTTGAATATTTCCTACTTCACAAAATCTATCATACATTCTGGAACTCATTTATATCTACAGGTTCTCATACCAGAGAAAAGATACGGTATTTACATATCTGTGACTTATTTATTTCACCTATTTGTGTGTCCTGAAGGTGTGTCCTTTATACATAAATGACTCAAACTTGTCATTCTTTATGGCAGAGTAATACTCCATTTTATAAAAACATCCCACATCTTGTTTATCCCGTCTCCAGTTGATGGTCATCTGGGTTGTTTCCAAGATTGGGCTATCACAAACTGAGCTGCTATGAAGATGGGTGCACATATGTCACTATGATGTGATTCTTTTAATTCTTTCAAGTACAATCCTAGCAGGGGAATAGCAGGGTCAAACGGGACCTCATCCTAGTTTTCTGAGGAATATTCACACTGATTTCCACAATGGTTGCACAAATCTACATTCCCACCAACAGTGAAGAAGGGTTTCTTTCTTCCCACAGCCTCACCAGCATTTGTTGCTGGTTGATTTCACAATAGCAGCCATTCTTTGTGGAGTGAGATGAAATCTCAGTGTTGTTTTCATCTGCATCTCTTGAATGACCAGTGTCTAGTCCTAGTTTTTAAAGGAATCTCCACATTGATCTCCATAGTGGTTGTACCAGTCTATATTCCCAAAACAGTGGAGAAGGGTTCCTTTCTCCCCACAGCCCCCACCAGCAACTGTTGGTGGTTGATTTTGTGATAGCAGCCGTTCTTTGGCTACTCCACTTTTTAAAGCATCAGTTTCTTCATCTATATAGTGCACATAGTAGCAGTTCTCATGTCATAGGTCCTTGCAAGGGTTTAATCATGCAACTCACATAACACAATTAGCACATAACATAATTCACGACAAATATTAGCTATTAACATTACACATTTCTGAAAATGGCCTGAGTTTTGAAACATGGGTATCTTTCTTTCATAGTCCTAAAAATTAGATTAGAAAATGAAAAAGCAAAGTGTAGGATCTTCAATTCAGGCTTCTTGTGTTTTCTTTTTCATATTTTTCATTCAAGAGGAGAGTGCCTTGCATCTTGAGGCACTCTTTATATTGAGAAAGAAGTAATTCTGAGCAATTATTTATAACATTGGCAGTGGCACGCTAAAAAGAATTAAGTTGTTTGTTTTCTGTAAGTTGAACACTTAAATTTTGTGATGAGAGTGAGTTTACTGTGAAAGCATTAAGTGAACTTATGAAATTTTCAAATTAAAAGCTTCAAAGTGTATTGAGAGAACCATGAATCACCCATTTGTTCAGAGCTCAGTGCTCATTTCAGAAGGGACTTAGAGTTAGGACTGGAAAAAAAAAAGCTGAGTTTGAAGGACTTTGCCTGCTTAGGTGAAAGGGCTGTACTTTTGATCCAATGGGAATTCAGAAAAGATTTCTGGCGATAAAGATTTATTCAACTGGAGAGTAGGTTTATCTTTATTACTGAATTTAATAACAAAAATAATTTCATCTAGTAAGGACTTCTGGAATTTATTAAGTCTTTGTGAGCCTGGGCTTTCTTTTTTTCTTTCTCTCTCTCTTTTTTTTTTTTTAAAGTGGGCAAATGCAGTGAATTTTAGTAGGGTCTGTTGGTACCTGCATCTCTGGGCATGTGGGAAAGTGTGTTTGTTTTTAGTCCTCTGGCAGTTAGATAAGGCTAAGAGTCTTGTTAAGTCCGGGAAAGAAGAGGATAAGAGAAGTGTATTGCTTTCAGCCTCCCTGCAATACTTCTTTTTTCCTCTATCTTTCTTACCATGAATGAATCTTGTATTTTGTTAAATTTTCTTCCTAAATGAAAGCAGAATGGATTGCTGAGACAGGATATGAAGGATGGTCGCTCTGAAGAGTCCTTTGGAGTTGCAGTGCATTTTGCATAGATATTTTTGTATGTAATGGCACTGAGATTTTTGTATTGTTTTGTCTTATTTTTTTTTGTTACTCCAACATAATCTATCTTACTCTGATTATTTCAAGTAACGTCTAATTTTTCGCCTTATAAGCAATTTAAATTCCTCAGGACTCAAAAGGTTTTTAACTGGCAAGTGATAGTTGTGTGGACATATTTTCCAGTCTTAGAGGTTTTACTGGCCTAGGAGAAATAAACTAAGCTAAATGCAACTGACCCTAAAAATCTGCAGACCTAGCCCTGCATGTGAGTTATGTACTTATAAGCACTGATTTGACACAAAAGTGGAGAAGTTAAGGTAAAGGCTGGGGATCTTTCTGGAGATACTTGAATAATGTTATCTGGAAGCATTTCCTAGAAAAATCTGCTCCAAGTTGAGAGGAAGAGAGTGAACCCAGAATAAATAATATTGGCTGGTAGCCTTATAGCAGCAGAAGATAAATGTTTAAGGACTACCTTCCTATGAAAAATTAAGGCAAAAAAGGCATGTAACTGAGCCATTAAAGATAATTGGCGTAAAGGGAAAAATAAAGGTAGAAAAATCATCTACCAGGGTAAAAGGGAGTAACAGGTGACTTGCAGTTAAGGCAAAGAGAAACACCATAAGTCATTAGGAATTACAGTGTCCATAACATGAGAAACAAAGCAGTTGTTAAGAAAAGCAGAGCCATTCCTACCATAAGGTCGGATGGAAATTTCTAACATGTGTCTGCAAAATTAGGGCACTGTGATGGAGGGGCTGGATCTAGGTAAGAAAAAAAAATCTTAGTTGTACAAGTCAGACAGGATGAGTTGCAAGTAGTTTCCCTAAACAAAAAGAAAGCAGAAAAACTGGTGAATCATGCATGTGCTTTATACCTGGACCAAATAATTGCTATGCAAGGAGACCTGTGATTCAATCTTTCTAGACTGTCAAGAAAAGTACAAGAAAATTTGGGGAACATGGTTGTAGATATTACGTTGGCTATACAACACTTTGTAGTGTTTCATTTGGGAAAGAGTTATGAGAGTTATATTGCTGTTTCACAGTGTATTTGCATGACTATATATAGAGTAGCTTTTGGTAATACTGAGAGATCCATTGCAATACCTGATATGTTTGCTTTAAAAACAGCTCCTCTCCAACTTTAAGAGAGATATGCCAGGAGTAATAAAAGTATTTATCGTTAAGGACTAATAGACAGCCATAGCAGAAAAGCTCTCAAAGGATTGGAAATTTACTGAGATGGTGAGATTATTTTATAGTTGGGCCAAATGACCAGAAAGCTCTTTTACAGCTACTTAAATAAGTTAATATTGATTTTATGATGCTTTTTCTATTATTTTATAAGGGAAAGCAGTGAGAATATGAGGTGTTGGAGTCTGTTGCCCACTTTTATGAACTGGTCTGCTTGTTTTTTTTTTTATTAACTATTTCCTGCTTTCCAAGATTATTGGACAGACTGTTCGTGGGCCAAGCACTAGGTTAGGAAACAAGTTTCTTTTAAGATTTTTTATTAGAAAAAGATGGACTTGCGATTCTAGCATTTATTTCCATATGATTTTGTCTTGAACTTAGATTATTTTATTTACATGTTAACAGAGCCAGGCCTCTTGTGGAAATGCTGGTTGGACCTCTCAAGCAAGTTCCAAACATTTATAAAGGCCTTTTACTCTGTATTGCATCCAGGTTAATTCCAGTTACTGGTCTCTGAAGATGTCGAACCATGTGAGCCATGAAACACCATGGCTGTGGCTGGCAGGATGAGGCTATT
>PVIC010058018.1:0-10501 GCA_004025085.1 Thryonomys swinderianus | reverse complement strand
CTGCCTTGCAAGCGCAAGGACCTGAGTTCAATCCCCGGTAACCACATATAATGCTGGGCGTGGTGGCTCACGCCTGTAATCCCAGCTCTCGGGAGGCAGAGACGGGAGGATTGCTGAGTTCGCGGCGGCTTGCCTGGGCACCATAGTGAGCTCAGGGCCAGCCTGAACTACAAAGCGATACCCTGTCTCCAAAAAAAGCAAAAATAAATAAATAAATAAATAAATTATTTGCCAGGCGTGGTGGCTCACGTCTGTAATCCCAGCACTTGGGAGGCAGAGACAGGAGGATTGCTGAGTTCAAGGCTTGCCTGGGCTACATAGTGAGCTCAGGGCCAGCCTGAACTACAAAGTGAGACCCTGTCTCAAAAAAATAAAAAATAAAAAATGATAAATCTATAAAATGGAACATTACTCAGTCATAAAAATGAAATATAGACTCATGCTACAGCATTAGATTGATATCCTCCCCCCATACTGGAGACTGAACCAAGGGCCTTTACACTGGGCTTCATCTCCAACCCTTTTCTGTCTTTTTTTTTTTTGCTTTTTGGAGACAGGGTCTCGCTTTGTAGTTCAGGCTGGCCCTGAGCTCACTATGGTGCCCAGGCAAGCCACCGCAAACTCAGCAATCCTCCTGTCTCTGCCTCCCGAGTGCTGGGATTACAGGTGTGAGCCACCACGTCTGGCATTGTGGTATGCGGTGTTGATTGTTGGTGGGCGTGTCTCCATGCCCAGCATTATATGTGGTTACCGGGGATCAAACTCAGGTCCTTGCGCTTGCGAGGCAGGCGCCGGAACCACTGAGCTAACCCTCCAGCCCTCTGTCATTTTTTTTCAAGGTCTGGGAGCTTTAATGAGCTCTACTTATCCACTAAAAGTGTCAGCATTGTAATGGAATAAAACAAAGGAGGTTCCATCCCTCATTTCAACCGTGTCACAGCCTTAGTGGAGACCATGGCCACCATGTCCCTTGGTGAGGAAGGGTTTCAAGGGGGCCATCTGGAGGAGAGGAAGAACATCACTCCTTGAACTTCCAGTCCTGGTGGTACATCCTTTTATTTATTTATTTATTTTGTGTAGAAATAGGGTCTCATTAAATTGCTAAGTTGCCTGGCTGGGCTCAGACCTGCAATCCTCCTGGATCAGCTTCCCAGAGTTCGGGGGTCACAGAATGCCCCATCACACCCAGCTTTTTCTTGTCCTTTCTGTAGCCTGTGTTTCTACAAAGGACACAAGAATTATAATGAAGGATGTATATTGCATTTTAAAATAATAGAACCCTTATGTTTATAACTAAGGCCATATTCAGAGCTACAGCCCACAATTCTCATGGTCAAAGTGTATAGTAAAAACTGTTCTTGGTAGATAGTCTTACAGAATTAATGAAATCCTATAGAAGGATTTTTTTTTTTTTTGAGATAGGGTCTCGCTTTGTAGTTCAGGCTGGCCCTGAGCTCACTATGTAGCCCAGGCAAGCCTCGAACTCAGCAATCCTCCTGCCTCTGCCTCCCAAGTGCTGGGATTACAGGCGTGAGCCACCACGCCCGGCACTGTGGTATGTGGTATTGATTGCTGGTGGGCATGAGTCTCCACACCCAGCATTGTATGTGGTTACCGGGACTGAACTCAGGACCTGGCGGTTGCGAGGCAAGCACCGGAACCACTGAGCCAACCCTCCGGCTCCCTATAGAAGGATATTTTAACCCAACACAATCTGTATTTCTTCTTCCTTCTCTTCTTCATCTTTTTTTTTTTTTTTTTTTGTGGTACTAGGAACAAAGTCAGGACCTTGCACCTGCTAGGCAGGTGCAATAGCACTACTGAGCTATATCCCCAGCATTAATCATCTGGATTTCATTGTAACACAATTCAAATATTGTGTTCTGGGCCGGAGATTTAGCTCAGTGGTTCCGGTGCCTGCCTTGCAAGCGCAAGGTCCTGAGTTCGATCCCGGTAACCACATACAATGCTGGGCGTGGTGACTCACGCCACCAGCAATCAATACCACATATCACAGTGCCGAGCGTGGTGGCTCATGCCTATAATCCCAGCACTCTGGAAGCAGAGACAGGAAGATTGCTGAGTTTGAGGCTTGCCTGGGCTCTATAGTGAGCTCAGGGCCAGCCTGAACTACAAAGAGAGACCCTGTCTCAAAACAAACAAACAAACAAATATTGTGTTCAATTCAAATATGGTATTCTCTCTCTTTTGAGGCAGCATTTCACTATGTAGCTCAGGGTGGCCTAGAACTCAGTATGTAGCCCAAACTGGCCTTGAACTCAGTGATACTCCTGTCTCTTCCTCCCAAGTGCTCACATTATAGGAGTACCACCATACCTGGTGTTTTTCTGGCTCTTAACCATAAAGTATATTTTGTTGTTTTGTGGTACTAGAGATCAATGGCAGGATATTCCGCTTGCCAGGCAGATGCAGAGCCACTGAGCTACATCCCCAGCTCAAGCTTGAAGTTTTTTGTGGGGATGAAGCCCAGAATCTGCAGCATGGTAGACAATGACCTTACCACTGAGCTATACTCCAAGCCTCTATGAAGCCTTTTATTCTATCTGAATTATGAACTCATTTAGACCCTGCTTTTCTCTTTAATATTCTATTTATTGTAATAAGTTTGTGTATGTTGTTCCAAGTCACTAGAAACACCTTTTTCTGTTTGCTTTTTTGAGTGTTCTAGTAGGTAGTCAGTCCAGTCTGGGCTTGAACTCACTAAGTAACCCAGGCTGGCCTGGAATTCGGGGAGATCCTCCTGCCTCTGCCTCCTGAGTGCTGGAATTACAAGCATCTCACTATAATGGCCTAATATCCCTTTTAAAGGGTCTAAAATATTTCGTCCAATGTCTGTCCCATTATTTTCTTAATTATACTCTTTTGATGGATATTTAGGATTTTTCCAATTATTTTGCTGCCAATCAGAGCAGCTGGAACTCTGTTTTCTTCTGTTGGATAATTTCCTTCTACATCAGTGTGGGGTTATGGATAATCAGGTTTGATCATTTGACAAAACTCTTGACAAGTTAACGCTGGGGTGCAAAGCACTCGCCCCTAGCCTCAGTCTCTCTACCTGCCAAGCCGAACCCTAAAAGCTGCCGCTTCTCCATTACCCTCCTTTCAGCTGGGCTGTCCCCTGTTATCCCCGCCCATCCCCCTCCCTTCCCCGTTTTCCGCACACCCAGTTCACCAGGTTTGCGGATTGTCCCCTCGCCCGGCAACCTAGGGTTGCGTGGCCATTCCGACTCAGCCCCGCTGTCGCCCTGCGCTGCGCATACCTCAGCCTCCGCGGTCCCGCGTGGGTCCCCAGGCAGACAATTGGGGGCGACATGTCATTGTCCTGTACTGGCCCGCTCGCCCCGGCGCCGAGCTGATCCTCTCCTTCGGAAAGCTCCTTGGACATTCATAAACACGAAGTATGTGCACCAGGAGCGGGGGGTGTGGGGTGGGACGAAATAGTACAGCAGTGTCCTGCACTGGTTCACGAACTGACTGAGCAACAGTTACACGCCAACGTTACCCAAGGCGGAGACGAAAGACAGCGGAAGCAAGAAAGTAAAAATACTGAGTGTCGATGGTAACCCAAGCTCGGAATGAAAATTAGGCCGAGGAAAGGCGCTGAAAGTGACAGTAGTGACAGTTGACATTAACTGGGTGTCTACTCTGGGCAGGGCACTGTATCCCTCTCATCCCTTACATCAGAAAGGTATGAGGAGTGCTCGCTTCGGCAGCACATATACTAGAAATGTATGAGGAGTGGAGATGAGTTTCAAGTCACCGTGGGTTTTAAATCTTCCAAAACCCCACCACCCCGGGCCGCAGGTCCTTAAGGCGCTCCGCTGCGGGACCGACCGAGTTAAAAACGCGGCGGCGGCGATCCGGTGTGCGCTTGCGCGGGGCGCGGAGTGCGCAGGCGCAGAGCGCAGGGCGACGTGGCTGCCGGAGCCCGGAAGTGCCCCGGGTGGGAAGGGGTTGGAGAACTGCTACCCGTCGTGTTGCTAAGTCCTTGCGCCGCTGCTTGCGCCCCCACCGGCATCATCACGATGTTGAAGAAATTCGACAAGAAAGACGAGGAGTCGGGTGAGAGGTTCAGAAGGCCTGGGGAAGGCCGGCGGGTGTCGCAGGTTCTCCAGCCCACCGCGTGAGCCGTCTTTCTCGGCCTTTGTCCTGCCGCGGGCTCTCTGGCCCGGCGACGGCCAGGGGCTCAGGTCGCAGCCAGCCTAGCAGGCCTCGGGGAGCCCCAGAGAGGCCCGCCGCGTCCCACGCGTGAGCTCTAACCAAGATTAGCAGCGTGACCTTGTGCAGGTCACGCTCCTGTATGGGCCTCAGTTTCCCATTTGTCAGGAGGGGCTCAGGCTGGATGTTCTTTGTACTTTCTCCGTCCGACCTTTGGTATCTGCTGGCCCTGCGTTGGTGCTGGCTACACAGGGGCGTTAATCTGCCCTGTGGGTGACAAGCATGTCTCTTCATTCATTCGATCAGAAAACATATTCAGCTGAATGCCAGGGTCTGTGGACGTCCTGATCCTGTAGTAGGACAGGAGGGACACGGTGATAGAATAGCCACGTAGTGCCTGAGACAGGCATTAACTAGGTAATCACTCAGGTAGTTACAAACTGGTGTCTGCAGTGAGGGAAGACTCAGTTAAATACAAGTTGCGGGAATAACAGTAGAACATGGGATGTGAGAGGCACAGAGGGCTGTGCCAGGGATTCTGGGGGAGTGTGAGTGGTTTGGAGACAGAATGGAGGTCCCTGGTAAGAGTATGGTAGGACCTGTAGCCACGTTGCAGAACCCTGAGTACCATTCAGGAGGAATTTGAACTTGACTGTGTTTAGATTGGGGTGAGCTTTCCCTTTCCTGGTCTGGGAGTTTGGAAGCTCAGGGTCACCACCTGAAATTGGTCTCCTTTCTTCTTCTTGACTGCAGGAGGAGGCTCCAATCCATTCCAGCATCTGGAGAAAAGTGCAGTACTCCAGGAGGTAAGTGACATTTGCACCTCTGTCCCCATCATGAATGTTCACAAACAGTACAGCGAAAATACTGACACCTTCACAGTTCTGGTTTCCAGAGCACCAGGGAGAAAGCCTTGCCAAAAAACACAGGAAAGCTTGGTTCCATCAGAGAGTTCGTTAAGCTTGTTTTTGTTCTTTTTCATCATTTCTCTTTGTATTTAAAAACATTTGCTGAGCATTTGCTAGTCAATAGGTCAGCACATCCCTAAAAGTTAGGAAAAAATTTTAAGAATTATTGAGTGGTTAAGAAAAGCATACTCTTTCCTTGTGAGATAATCTTATATAGGCAAGTATGATTTCTCTGATTTTTGAAGTACCTGTGAGAAATGAGTGGAAAAGAAATGAACTGGGCTTGGAGCTGATATCTTCAGTTGTTTCTTCTTAGGCCCGTGTCTTTAATGAAACTCCCATCAACCCTCGGAAATGTGCCCACATCCTCACCAAGATTCTTTACCTCATAAACCAGGTGAGTGAGGCTTGGAGAAGGGGAAGGTGGTGCTGGGGTATGTTGGGAAAGGTGCACCCCTGGGCTGTTAGACAGCCTGTCTGAGGTTGTAGGTCTGGGTTCCCCAAGCATCCTGCTCTGATTCACTGCCTTTGGTGGAGCCCTGAGGCTCTGAGGGTCTGGCCTGAGCTGATCCCACAGTAAGAGGCATCTGGCCCCTGTGTCCTAGGCTGAGTTTCTTTCTTTCTTTCTTTCTTTTTTTTTTTTTGAGACAGAGTCTCACTTTGTAGTTCAGGCTGGCCCTAAGCTCACTATGTAGCCCAGGCAAACCTCAAACTCAGCAATCCTCCTGCTTCTGCCTCCTGAGTGCTGGGATTATAGGCATGAGCCCGGCACTGTAGAATGTGGTACTGATTGCTGGTGGGCATGAGTCACCATGCCCAGCATTGTATGTGGTTACCGGGGATCAAACTCAGGACCTTGCACATGCCAGGCAGGCGCCGGAACCACTGAGCTAAATCTCTGGCCCTGAGTTTCTTTCTTGATCACCACAGGGGGAGCACCTGGGAACCACCGAAGCAACAGAGGCCTTCTTTGCCATGACCAAGCTTTTTCAGTCCAATGATGTAAGTGTCCCAACCCAAGTCTTCTTGGAGAGATGTGGGTGCCATTACATAGATGGGTGGTTTCTTTTTCCAGCTCTGGTGCTGTGCCGAGTGGGCTGATAGGGCTTTTCCCATCTATTTTCCAGCCCACACTCCGGCGGATGTGCTATTTGACCATTAAGGAGATGTCTTGTATCGCAGAGGATGTCATCATTGTTACCAGCAGGTGACTTTTGGGGCCAGGGGAGGCCTGTTTACAGACCCTTTTTGTGATGTGTACAGATAAAGAGGCTTTTACAGAAATGTTACTTTTTTACATTTTACATTTGGGTCTGTAATTCATTTTCAGTTACTATAAGAGGCTTTTGATTAGCATACGGTCAGATACTCTTTCCTCCATGTCCCTCATTCTGCAGTTACTGAAGGCATCCGTGTTGGCTTCTAGAGGGGGTCATTTCCCTTTGACTTCCCTGACCTTGACTTAAGGACATCGTTTTCCTTCCAATAATTCTTAGTCAACTGAGCCAGCCTAGAACTTCTTGTTTTGTTTGATCTGGTTTGAGGCAGGGTCTCACCCTGTATTTCAGGCTGCCCTTGAACTCATTGTGTAACCCAGACTGCCCTCAAACTCACAGTGGATATGTCTGCCTCAGCCTCCCAAAGAGCTGGGATTGCAGCAGCCTGGAGCTTTCACAAAGATTTTAGAGAGTGCTATAGGACAGTACGATAAAAATAGACATAGAGAGCACAAGAAGTATATGAACAGGCCTTCTGACCAGGTACTGCTTTCTATAGTAGGCTGAGTGTTTCAGGGAACAGATCCCCCTAGTTTATATTCCCTGTCCTTTCAAGCTGGAGGTCCATTCTCATTTGCCATGGGTGCATGTGTAAGGAAGGGAACCATGGTTCCCTGATAGATTAATTTAGAAAGTATTCACTGAGTGTGTATCAGTTCAAGGGGAGCTTTAGGACTACAGCAGCAAACAAGACAGCTGTGGCCTCCAGAGCCCCAGAATAAGAAGGAACTAGCCAGGTTACTGGTGATTTGTCTCAGTGTTTGTCTATTCTATGTCCAAGAAGCCATGGAATTGTCTTAGTGAAAGCAGGAAAGGAGTAGGTTAATTCTGAGCTAAGAAGTTGTTGAGGGCTGGAGATTTAGCTCAGTGGTTCCGACACCTGCTGCCTAGAAAGCACAAGGTCCTGAGTTCGATCACTAGTTACCTCATACAACAATACCAGGCGTGGTGACTCATGCCCACCAGCACTCAGAACTACATACCACAATGCCAGGCATGGTGGCTGATGCCTATAATCTCAGTACTCAGGAGGCAGAGGCAGGAGGATTGCTGAGTTCAAGGCTTGCCTGGGCTACATGGTGAGCTCAGGGCCAGCCTGAACTACAAAATGAGACCCTGTCTCAAAAAAAAAAAAGTTCTCGAGCTACCTTTTGACTGGAGGAATAGACGGCCAGCAAGAGCTGGGGGACTTGTATAGTACCCCAGCCAGGTGTGGTAGGAAGGGAGCTGGAGGGGACTGGGCTGGCCCCAGTGCCCCCATATCAGCAGTGTCCCCTGTCCCCTGCAGCCTGACAAAAGACATGACTGGGAAAGAGGACAACTACCGGGGCCCAGCCGTTCGTGCCCTATGCCAGATCACTGACGTGAGTCTTTGCCCTCCTGTGTATTGCACACACTTCTGAATGTCCCCTGCTCCTTGGCTAGAGTGCAAAAGTACCCCCAAAACAGCCAGTGCCTTCTTCCCCGTACTCTGTACCCCATAGCTCCACTCCTGAGGTTCCCTACCTCCTCATTCCTGTCCCCACAGAGCACCATGCTTCAGGCCATTGAGCGCTACATGAAGCAGGCCATCGTGGACAAGGTGCCCAGTGTTTCCAGCTCTGCCCTGGTGTCTTCACTGGTGGGTTGCTGTGGCTGGGTGGTGCGGGATGGGAGGAAAACAGAAGAAAATATCAATCCCTCTCCAGTGTGCATTTGGGGGTGGCTCTGTACCCCAAGTCTGAGGGTTCTGCCCATCTCCTCAGTGAAGAGAGCCTGGGTTGCTTGGGGGGACTCTGTGCGTGGCCTTGAGCCACCCATGGGATCAAGGACTATTGAGTTTTTGCGAAAGATCTGGCCAGGGACCCTGGGGTGGGAGCTGAGTTTGTCCTTGGGACCAGGATGCTGGTAGCTGGTGAGCTGCATCTAGGAGGAGCCCAGGGTCCCCTCCAGTGTGGGTAACAGGTGGTTTTTCTTGGCTGTCCCTCACCTGCCCTCTGCCTGCAGCACCTGCTGAAGTGCAGCTTTGACATGGTCAAGCGCTGGGTGAACGAGGCACAGGAGGCAGCGTCTAGTGATAACATCATGGTCCAGGTAAGGTGTGAGGGCAGATATTAACTGAAAATGCTCAGGCAGAGATGGGGTGGTGGTGGTACACACCTGTAATCCCAGCACTGTGGGAGATTTGGGCAGGAGAAATGAAAATTCTAGCAAGGCCTGGGTGACTTAGCAAGACCTTGTTTCAAAATGAACAATTAAAAAGGGGGTACAGGTATAGTTCAATGCAAAGATCCTGAGTTTAATTCTCAGTACCACAAAAAAAAAGGAACCAAGTGGTGGTGCATGCCTATAATCATAACACTAGTGAGCCTGAGGCAGGAGGAATGTTTCAAGTTTGAGGGCAGCCTGAGCTACACAGTGAAAAACCCTCATCTCAGACAACCAAAAAATGAAGTCTGAAACCCAGAGACATACAATGACTGGTCCAGGACCACACAGCCAGTGTTCCCCGCTGTCGCTGTCCTCTAGTACCATGCCCTGGGGCTCCTATACCATGTGCGGAAGAATGACCGCTTGGCAGTCAACAAGATGATCAGCAAGTTCACCAGGCATGGCCTCAAGTCACCCTTTGCCTACTGCATGATGATCCGGGTGGCCAGCAAGCAGCTGGAAGAGGAGGACGGCAGGTGAGCGCTCCACCTCCTGCCTCAAGCCTGCCTTGGCCTCCTGTCGCCCTGAGTTGTCCTTAGCTTCTCATTGTCTCCTACAGCCGAGACAGCCCGCTGTTTGACTTCATCGAGAGCTGCCTGCGGAACAAGCATGAAATGGTGGTGTATGAAGCTGCCTCAGCCATTGTCAACCTGCCAGGCTGCAGTGCCAAGGAGCTGGCCCCAGCCGTGTCAGGTCTGTGCAAGCACTCTGTCTGTAACTCAGGGAGCAGCCCTGGGCTGGAGGCTGAATGGGGACCATGGGGCATTAAGGAGCCAGAACCTGCTTGGGACCTGTTCTTGGCCCAGAATTGTGTGGGAACCTATCCCAGATGTTACTTGACGAGGTAGGGTATTTTCAGGTCCATCTTATGTCAAATTGCTGAGCTGGGCCAAGTATGTTGGCTCATACCTGTAATTAAAGCACTGTGAGAGGCTGAGGCAGGACGGGTCACAAGTTAAAGCCCAACCTAGGCAGCTCAGCAAGTCTGCAAGTCCTGTCTCAGAATAAATGAAAGGGGCTGGTAGGTAAAGTTTCTGGGTTCACTTCCCAGTTCTCTGAGGGAGGAGGGCATGTGGGGAAGGCAGAACCAAGCTGTCTCAGGTGAAAGAGGAAATAGGGCAGATGTGCTTCTGAGCCAACTCTGGAGCCAGACTCCTGGGTTCGAGTTCCAGCTCTACCCTTCAGGAGGGTGACCTAGATGGTCACCTGTCCTCTTCAGCCTTCAGCTCCACTTCAGCATGTGTGACAGTCATACCTCTTACATAGGGTTGTCACGCAGGGTCATGTGGTCTGCACAGATGGCATAGCATGGTGCCTGGCTCCGTGGGGTACACGGCAGACCTGAACATTTGTGGCTGCTCACAGAGAGCATGCACAGCCTCGCACTGTGCTGGCCTTGGTGGGATGAGAGTGGGAAACATGAGAGAGGCACCTGGACTGATGTGGATGGCAGGTGTGTTGAGAGGGTAAAGAAGTGGAGGCCCTTAAGGGACTGGGCCTGGATTCTGAGGGCAGGAAAGAAGGGAGACAACTCAAACCAGGACCTACCAGTGAGAGCAAAGGTGCTGTGGCTGGAGAATTAGATTTGCAGGTTTTAGGGCCAACTGGAGCCAGGTGTGGTGGAGCATACCTCTCATCCTTGCACTCAGAAGGCTAAGGCAGAAAGATCGCTGAGTTCAAGCCAGGCTAGGTACACAGCAAAACCCTATCTTTTTTTTTTTTTTTTTTTTTTTGGCTTTTTGGAGACAGGTCTTGCTTTGTAGTTCAGGCTGGCCCTGAGCTCACTATGGTGCCCAGGCAAGCCGCCGCGAACTCAGCAATCCTCCCGTCTCTGCCTCCCGAGTGCTGGGATTACAGGCGTGAGCCACCACGCCCAGCATTATATGTGGTAACCGGGGATCGAACTCAGGTCCTTACGCTTGCGAGGCAGGCGCCGGAACCACTGAG
>PVIC010058017.1:0-10487 GCA_004025085.1 Thryonomys swinderianus | reverse complement strand
GTCATAACCATTAATGTCAATGGCCTCAATGGGCCAATTAAAAGACACAGACTAGCAGATTGGATCAAGAAGCAAGATCCTACAATCTGCTGCATACAGGAAACACACCTAATTCAGAAGGAAACCCATACACTGAAAATAAAAGGTTGGAAAACAATCCTCCATGCCACAGGAAAGTGCAAAAACGCAGGAGTGGCTATCTTGTTTGCAGATAAAATGGATTTCAAACCCAAACTGATTAAAAGAGATAAAGAAGGTCACTATATTCTCGTACAGGGAACTATCCAAGAGAAAGAAATAACAATCATAAATATTTATGCACTTAACTATAATGCACCCAACTATATAAAACAAACATTGCGGGACATGAAAAGCCAGTTAACCATAAGTACAATAGTAGTAGGGGACTTTAATACTCCACTGTCACAAATTGACAGCTCAACTGGACAAAGAATGAATAAGGAATTACTTGAGCTAAATCAAACTTTTGAGCAAATGGACTTATTAGATGCCTACAGAATTTTTCACCCTACAAAGGGAGAATGTACCTTCTTCTCAGCTGCTCATGGATCATTCTCCAAGATAGATCACATTCTAGTCCTAGAACAAGCTTAAGTAAATGTAAAGGAATCGAGGTTATCCCCTACATACTATCAGACCATGCCTTGAAACTGGAGCTGAATAGCAGAAGAAATTCCAAGATCATCACAAACACATGAAAATTGAACAACACTCTGTTAACCAACCAGTAGGCCACAAAAGAAATTAAAGAAGAAATTAAACAGTTTCTACAACTAAATGACAACCCCAGCACAACATACAGGAATTTATGGGACACAATGAAAGCAGTTCTGAGAGGGAAATTCATAGCACTGAATGCCTACACTCAGAAAATAGAGCAAACAAATAATGTAATGATGAACCTCAGACAATTAGAAAAAGAGGAGCAAAACAAACCCAAAGCACATACTAGAGAGGAAATTATAAGGATCAGAGCAGAAATTAATGCAATGGAGACAAGGAGAATAATACAAAGAATCAGTGAATCAAAGAGTTGGTTCTTTGAAAGGATAAATAAGATTGACAGACCCTTACCCAACCTTATCAAACAAAGGAAGGAAAAGGCTCAAATCCATGCTGTAAGGAATGAAAATGGGGAAATCAGCACAGATCCAGAAGAAGTCCAAAGGATAATAAATTCATACTCTGAAAATCTATACTCCAAGAAGATGGAAAATCTAGAAGAAATGGATAGATTCCTAGACACATATGAACTTCCAAAGCTGAACGAAGAGGATATAAAAATGTTAAACAACCTGATATCAATCTGGGAAATTGAAAATATAATTAAAAACCTACTAACAAAGAAAAGCACTGGTCCTGATGGCTTCACTGCTGAATTCTACAAAACTTTTAAAGAAGCGTTAATACCAGTACTTCCCAATCTCTTTAATGAAATTGAAAGGGAAGCAGTACTCCCCAAATCATTCCTTGATGCAACCATCACCTTGATTCTAAAGTCAGGGAAAGATCCCACCAAGAAAGAAAACTACAGGCCATTCTCTCTAATGAGCATTGATGCAAAAATCCTCAATAAGATACTGGCAAACAGAATACAGAGAGTTATCAAGAAAATCATACACCCTGATCAAGTCGGATTTATCCCAGGGATGCAAGGCTGGTTCAACATATGTAAATCATTCAATGTAATACACTCTATCAACAGACTCAGGGACAAAAACAATATGATTATCTCAATAGACACAGACAAAGCATTTGACAAAATCCAACACCCATTTATGATCAAAACCCTACAGAGAATCAGAATCGATGGACTTTATCTCAATTTAATACAAGCTATTTATGAGAAACCAACAGCCAGCATCATACTTAGTGGGCAAAAACTGAAACCTATTACACTAAGATCAGGAATGAGACAAGGAAGGATGCCCATTGTCACCACTCTTGTTCAATATAGTGCTGGCAACATTAGCCATAGCTATCAAGCAGGACAAAGATATAAAAGGAATAAAGATAGGAAAGGAAGAAGTTAAACTGTCATTATTTGCTGATGATATGATACTCTATCTAGAGGATCCTAAAAAATCAACCAAAAGACTGCTAGACTTAATTACCAAATTTGGTAGTGTTGCTGAATACAGGGTCAATGCTCAAAAATCAACAGCCTTTGTCTACACAAACAATAGACTCACTGAAAGAGAAATTGGGGAGTCAATCCCTTTCACAGTAGCACCCAGAAAAATGAAATATCTAGGAATCAGCCTAACAAAGGAAGTGAAAGACCTCTACTCTGAAAACTGTAGGACTCTGAAAAATGAGATAGAAAAGGAAATTAGAAAGTGGAAAGACATCACTTGTTCCTGGGTAGCGAGAACCAACATCATAAAAATGGCTATACTCCCACAACTACTATACAGAGTCAATGCAATTCCAATAGAAATTCCAATGGTATACTTCACAGAGCTAGAGAAAATAATTCAAAAATTCATCTGGAACCACAAGAAACCTAGAATAGTAAAAGCAATTCTAAGCAACCATGACATGGCAGGGGGTATTACAATCCCCAATTTAAAACTCTACTGTAAAGCCACTGTGATAAAAACTGCATGGTACTGGCAAAGTCACAGACCTGAGGACCAGTGGAATAGATTAGAAGACCCAGAAACAACTCCGGATACACTAAGCTACCTTATCTTTGACAAAGGAGCCAAACATCCCCAATGGAAGAAAGACAGCCTCTTCAACAAGTGGTGCTGGAAAAACTGGGCTTTAACTTGCCAAAAACTAAAGCTAGACCTATCTCTGTCGCCATGCACAAAACTAAATTCACAATGGATATGAGACTTAAACATTAAAACAGAAACATTAAGCCTGCTGGAAAACAGGTTAGGTAAAACTCTTGGAGACAGTGGCTAAGGTTTATGAATAAAACCTCTGTAGCACAAGAACTAGCAGAAAGAATCAACAAATGGGATCTAATCCTACTGGAAAGCTTCTGCACAGCAAAAGAAGTCACTGGCACTGCTAGAAGACAACCAACAACATGGAAAAAAATATTTACTAGCTGTTTATCAGACAAAGGGCTATTATCTACAATAAAGAACTTAAGCAGATCAGCCTCCCCAAGTTTAAAGACCCAGTTCAAAAATGGGCATCTGAAATGAACAGATACTTCTCAGAGGCAGAAGTCAAAATAGCCAAGAAGCATATGGAGATGCAAACGAAAACAGCACAGATTTTATCTCACTCTACAAAGAATGGCCGCTATTACAAAATCAACCAATGATAAATGGTGGGGTGGCTGTGGGGAGAAAGGAACCCTTCTCCAGTGTTTGTGGGATGGCAGACTTGTGCAAGCATTGTGGAGATTCCTCAGAAAACTAGGACTAGGGGTCCCATTTGATCCTGCTATCTCCCTGCTAGGAACATACCCAAAAGAATTTTTTAAAATCACATTGGAAAGACAGATGTACACCCTTGTTCACAGCAGCTCATTTCGTGGTAGCTCAATCTTGGAAACAACCCAAATGCCCATCAACTGGAGACTGGATAAATAAGATGTGGGTTTTTTTTAATGGAGTATTATTCTGCCATAAAGAATGACAAGATTGATTCATTTATGTGCAAATGGATACACCTGGAGGACATGATAATGAGTAAAATAAATAGATCACAGATAGGCAAATACTGGATCTTTTCTTTGATATGAGCACCTGTAGATACAAATGAGCTCTAGAAAGTATGACATTCTGTAGAATGGGAAATTTCCATAGGAAATTTGGTGTGGGAATGCAATGAGGGGAAGGAATAAATATGATTCTGAAAGAAAATAAAAGAGCCTGTATATAGGTGGTGGAGACATGTGGGTGGGTAGGGACATGAGTAAAAATGAGAATTAACTTGTGTCATATACTGGTACAAATTCCCCAAAGTTTTATGTGATTTTGAGATGTATATAAATTGTACCAATAAAGAATTCAATTAAAGAAAAAAAAGATAGTTTTAAGTTGTAAAACTGTATGGTCTGTTAAGATGTTCTGTTAAGATAGCCAGACTTTGGTTCTTGCAACTAGTCTGCAAGGATAATGATGTGATTGCTCTCTACCCCATTTTTGTAACCACCAGTTCTTCCTTTAAAAACCCCTCACACCTTCAACTTGGTACTTCACTTCACTAGGAAGTGGAGTCCATGTGGGTGAATAAACTTCCATCTTTTGATTTCTGCATTCTTCTGTGTGTTCTGGTGTGGAATTATTTCTCGCTCTGTGGCATTATAATAAATAAATCATATAATCACATAAAAATTATTTTAAAATATATAAAAGTAAAAAGAATAAATTATTAAATAAATTTTTGTTTCAAAGCCCTTTCAGAAATTCAGTAAAAAAATAACTATTTCATTATTAAAATCCAACTTGTCTAAAAAAAAACCCAAAAGATTAAGAAATTTATTAAAGGATTTGGTGAGTTATTAAGTAATATAAATTTTTTTTCAAAGCACCTTCAAAAGTTTTTTTGTTCTTTTGTGCTTGTTTGGTTGGTTGGTTGATTTGTTTTTTGAGACAAGGTCTTGCTATGTAGCTCAGGCTGACCTTGAACTCATATTGACCAGCATAGCCTAGAATTTATGGAAATCACACTGTCTCAGCCCCCTGAGTGCTGGGATTATAGGCTTGTACCACCATGCAATCAGAGTTTTGAGACATTCCTAAGAAAAAAGTCCAAGCAATTTTTTTTTTTTTTTTGAGACTGGGTCTCGCTTTGTAGTTCAGGCTGGCCCTGAGCTCACTGTGTGGCCCAGGCAAGCCTCGAACTCAGCAATCCTCCTGCCTCTGCCTCCCAAGTGCTGGGATTTCAGGCACAAGCCACCACGCCCGGCACCGTGGTATGTGGTATTGATGGTTGGTGGGCGTGAGTCACCATGCCCAGCATTGTATGTGGTTACCAGTGAATGAACTGAGGACCTTGTGTTTGCGAGGCAGGTGCTGGAACCACTGAGCTAAATCTCCGGCCCAGTCCAAGCAAATATTAACGAATCTCTTCAACCCTGCATTCATTACTTATGGCTGCATATCAGTTGTCCACCAAACTTAACAATTTAGAACGTTTGCTTTTTTACTCTTACAGCTTCTGTGGGTAAAGAAAGTGGGTTTCACTGGATGTGGTTTGCGTCAATTCATTGGTTCACATCTATGGTCTCAACCACTATCTTAACTGAGAAAACGTAGACTTCTGAGCTCATCCACTCATTGGCAAGACTCAGTCCGGCAGGGTATCCATTCGGACTGGATGTTGGCCAAGGGGCTACTTTCAGCTCCTTGCCATGTGAGCCTCTATGACATGGAAACTTGTTTCACCAAAGTGTGTAAAGTGACAAAAGCATGAGCGGAGTCTTCTAGCAAGACTGTAGTTACAAATTTGGACAACAGTGGTAATAAACTTCCTGGAGTGAATATCTGTCTATTTTGTCATCCTGTACTAAACAGGAGTGGATTACAAATGCTGTTTGTGACAAGCACCATAAAGCAAATCTGAAGCTGCCTACCATAACGCTTATCCAGAAATCAGATCAAAGCTCCTACTTTGCCCAGAATGAGAGTGTGTATGATGTTGAGCACTGGCCCATTCAAGGCTTCCACTGAGGGCGCAAGACCAGAATGGATGCTTTAGAAACACTTTCTAAGCTTTTCTATCTGAGGAACTCAGCCCAATGCTCTATTATCTTCAAACTCTAGTTTGAAGCTTGTGGTAGCTTGCTCAGCATAGAGCTCTAGAGTCATGAAATCAGGACTATGATTAGGTAAGTGCACTAAATAAGTAGAAGATTTTTTTAAAGCTATATTTTAACTGATCACTTGTATTGTTAAAGAAATGATATCATTGTAATGATATTTCAAAAGCTGTAATCTTTTAAAAATGTATCCTTATAAACTCTAAATACTATTTAAAAAATGTGCAATCCTCCAAAAAAATTGAAGTCAGATGGCAGGGAGAATACTATAATCCTAGTTATCTGGGCAACTTAGTAAGATCTTCTTTCAAAAATCAAAAGACCCAAGGATGTAGCTTATGGTAGAGTGTTTGTCTAATATACACAAATTCATAGATTCAATCACCTCCACCAAGAAATAAAAAAGAAATACTTTAAAATTAATTATCTACACATTTTCCACAGTGTAATATAGAGTGGTATCATCTTTATTCTTGAGTAAAATGCTAATGGCACACTTTAGTTCAATAGTAATTTTTTAATAGCTTCTGAAAAGTTTCTTCCAGCTGTTGGATGTTTATTTCTAATAAGCTTATCTGGTTTGTTAGTCTTTCTGGTCTGACATATATTTTCTTCTTACAATTTCACTGTATTATTTCCTTCTATGGGCTAACTAGTCATCTTTCAATATCCAATCTGTAGCTTTTGTACCATTTAGGACCACTTTGATCAATTTCCAGTACTTTAGTAATTTCATAACCCATCTCTGCATGTTGCATGTTTATTTTGTGAATCTGTTGTGTCTTCATTGCCATATCTCCACCAAACCTTTACACTGTTCTATGTACATAATTCTGTTCACAAAAAATAATTTAGGTAGTATAAACCCAGCTGATTTGTAATTTCTTCTTCACATTTTACTATTCTGAATTTTTAACAAGATCAAATACTATCTTCATAATAGGAAAGCTAAAACAATGTGTTAACTTTCTGTCACTGTGACAAAATACCTGATATAAATAACTTGAATCACATTTTCTTTTTTTTATAAATTGAATTCTTTTTGGTACAATTTATATACATCTCAAAATCATGTACAACACTGGGGAATTTGTACCAATATATGACACAAGTTAATTCTCATTTTTACCCATATCCCTAGCCACCCACACCTCCTCACGCCCCTTTATACATGCTCTTTTATTTTCTTTCTGTGTCATATTTATTCCTTCCCCTCATCACATTCCCACACCAAGTTTCCTATAGAAATTTTCCACTCTATAAAAGCTGTCATACTTTCTAAAGCTCATTTGCATCTACAGGTGTTCATGCCAAAGAGATGATCCACATTTTCAACTTCACTTTGCAATCAGAAGACTCCCTTGCTTTTAGCCCTATGAAAAGACAGAGATACCCTTGTGGATGAGTGTGGTGTAAAAAAGCTGCTCAACTCATGGTAGCTATGAAACAGAGAGATGGAAAAAGGCAGAATAGAAGCAGCCAGGGGAGCAGGTACAGTTCCCACAATCATGCCACCACAGTCTATAACCTGCAACTAAGACTTCAGCTCCTGTTCCCATTACATTCCAATAATGTCATTAAATTTACAATTCCACTGATGGGTTAATAGTAATTAATTATTATGTTACACCCTGATGAATTTAGAGATCTCATGAGTTAAGTCCATCAGCAATCAAACCTCCAAGACAATGATCCTTATATTGAAAAATTTTGGATCCCAACAAAACCAAGAAATTCTCACGTTAAAAATCATGTATGAGGCCTGGAGGATTAGCTCAGTGGGTTCCAGCGCCTGCATCGCAAGCGCAAGGTCCTGAGTTGGATCCCCGGAAACCACATACAATGCTGGGCTTGGAGACTCACACCCACCAGCCATCAATACCGCATACCACAGTGCCGGGCGTGGTGGCTCACGCCTGTCATCCCAGCATTCGGGAGGCAGAGGCAGGAGGATTGCTGAGTTCAAGGCTTGCCTGGGCTACATAGTGAGCTCAGAGCCAGCCTGAACTCCAAAGCGAGACTCTGTCTCAAAAAAAAAAAAAAATTATGTATGAATCATGATCGTTTTACATTATTATTTATTCTAACACTGTGTGTAGAAGGATAAACAGGATAATTACTGATCTCAGAAAGTTGCTGAAAGAATATTATCAATCTAGTGTTACTTGCATGCTATGTACATAATTTACTGGGACCAAAAATTATTAAATTTATTCTGAGGATTATAAAAAAACTAAAGTGTAAATTATAAAGAAATGCTATTTATATACATATAATGAATATATACAGAAATACACAAATATATGTACACACATAAATGATATGATTATAAGTAATTTCATATTTCTATCCTTTCCTTGAATTCAAGTATTAAATCATAAAAAAGAAGAGTCATTTCTGATTAACTAGATAGACCAAAGCCTTACTGTGTGGGAGGTAGATGTCATAGCAAACTCCAGGAGACAGGAGTACCGCAGGCATCCATAAAAGAGGAAACCAAAGTTCCCCTCATTCCACCTCAGATTAATATATTTCTTTGTTTTGAAAGTTAACAGTTCACTTCCATTGAATAGTATACTTCTAAAGAATTAATAAATGCAGACAATGATGCACAAATATCACAAAAAGAGCAATGACTTGACATCTCTAATCCCCATGGGAAGTACAGACCAGCACGTGTGAGGACATCTTACTAAAACAGTCAAACTGGAACCTGCTGCTGTCCTGATTAGACACTGCCTCACCACTGGCGCAAGTGGAGGACAGGGACAGAGTCAAATCACATGACGGGGAGTCAACCTCCAAAACCCTATTAGGAAAAGTACAGTTTAATTAAATAAATTACAGGGAGAGAAGACAGTGAGAGAGGTCCTATCAACAGAAAGCTACTTAAGTGACATAGCAACTAATTTCAATCTATTTATCTTATTGGGATTACCTATAAATCCATTTAAGCATACATCATGAAACAATTGGGAAAGTTTCAATATAGCCTAAATGATGGTAGATATTTTAGATTAATTTACTATTTCACTTACAATGCTATTATTGTGGTTATGCTGACTTTTTTATATAAATCTACATGGAAATATTTGCAAATAAAATTCATTGATGAGGAAGAGTTCCATGTGAGACATTATTAGTCATGAGTAGGACAGAGCCTAAAGGGTTGTAAGAATCTACTTTCTATTTCTCTAGGTAAGGAGCCTTCCATAACATAAAGGAAATTTTCTTTGTTTTTATTTTTTTATTTCACTGAAGAGTTTCATTTGCTAAATAATCTGTGTATATTATTCCAGTTCACAAGAGTTCACTTGGATCTTCGACTCTCTGCATGATTAGGAGAACTGGTCCGGATTTAATGTGCCTGACAGGCAGCTGGAGATCATGACACTAGAGCCACTTTGCAGGAGGCCACACTCCAAATTACAAAGTTGGAAACACCTCATTAAATTACAGATGGAGGGCAGTTTGTTAATTTATAGGACTGTTTCCAGAATCATTCATCTTGTTGATTTATTTCAGCTTTGATTTATATACTAATATTAGGTTACATCAGTTCAAGGCACTACTTCATATTTTTTGAGATCATGAAAGAGACTAGAATATAGAATATTGAACAACATGATAAACAGTAGTCACACTGGTAGTGCCCTGGGGTTTGGCTTTGTTTTCCATAAATCCTAATTAATTTTCATATACAGAATTTTTCTCACTGATATTAGTGGTAATTACATGTTTAATATATAAGAATTTACTATGTGGAAGAATTTTTTAGGAATCAATTTTCCTTGTAAAGAAAGTATCAAGGGCTTAAGAGTAAATCTATCTATACTAGTACAATTTTAATTGTATTTTTAAATTTTCTCCTTTGGTTCTGTTGTTAAATTTTTAAAGTTGAACATGTATTTTTTTTATACATTTGGTTCCCTCAAGTGACACATCATTGCCATTGTTTCATGTCATTTCTTTGCCTCTATTTAAATTCTCTCATGGAGTTCATATTGCTTATGTTTCCTCAAGGGTCTCACTAAGACTTCACAGGAAGAACAGAATCTAGTTCTTCATTGCTTGCCATTGTGCTGTCAGTTCAGTGTAGCCAACACAAAGTGGCACCTGCTCTGGGAGGACAGGTGGGCACTGACTTACCTCCTCAGAATGTAGACATACGTCTTTGAGGCTATGACCTGAGTTCTCCCAAAGAGACTCTGGCCCCAAACGGCATGCTACATTGCTTTTCCATAAAAACTGAGCTTCAATGACTCTGACTAGAGCTACAAATTGCCAGAAAACTATGCTCAAAAATTTCTGAGCATAATTAAAGATTGGACTTACTTATTCAGTTTCTCTGCGCATAGTGTGTTCTCATTAAAATCTGGGTGGTGCTCTAGGACGCCTGGAATTTGAAACCCCTAAATATTACTAGAGTCTAGCAAACAGACTGTTACCTGAGTAAACTGCATACGGAACAAGAAAAGGAACAAGTAAAATCAACTTAGGACTAGATTTCACTATGGGGCCTATCTGGCCAAATGGAATATTGCTTTCTCTGTGCTTCACACTAATCTTTACACTGTAGTTTCCTCACCACTTAGGATCAGCTATTTCTCCTCCGCCTCTGGGCCAAGCAAAGACAAACATCAAATATTAATCATGGGCCAGTGTGCTTAGATGAGTGGAAAATGAAAGAATAGTTGGATGAGTTGAATAATGACTCATGACATTTTTTTTTTTT
>PVIC010058016.1:0-10498 GCA_004025085.1 Thryonomys swinderianus | reverse complement strand
GATCCCCAGTGCCACACACACACACACACACACACACACACACACACACACACACACACACACACACAAAGGAGACATTTAAAATTAGGCTGGTCCCAAATAGGAATCACACACTTCAAACTGGTAAGCAAGAAGGGACCTGAAGTTTTTGAGAAAAGAAGCAGTATTTTAAGAGTATTGAGATGGAGTGCCAACCAGCAGACTAGACAGTCACATGGCCCACATTACCTAGTATGGACAGGATGAGAGAGACGAGCCCAGGAGGCTGGCACATCTCCCTGCCAGGGTCTGCGAAACCAGAGCTCAGTCAGAGCTGAGGAGGACAGTGTCACGAGAGGCCTTTCTTGTATTTAGTGTGAATAAGAAGTCCTCATTCTAGACCTATACCTGAGGTCTCAGAGGTCCACATTTCTGTCACAGACTGGAAGAAGCATCAACCACGATTCTTTCCCCAAGACAGCCTTCTTTCATCATCTTTCAGCACTGTGATTATGAGGTACTGGGGTTCGAACTTGGGACTTTGCCCTTGCCAGGCAGACATCAGAAGCACTGAGCTAAATCACCAGCCCACATAAATCACCATCTCTTACTTGAACTACTATCAGAGCCCCCATCTGCTTGCTTGGGTTCTTGATCCCTCCCTATTCCCACCCACAAAACTAAAAAGTGGTCCTTAAGAGCATAAATAACACCAGGTCACTGTCTGTTTTCAGTCCTCCAATGGGCCCCTCAGGCTTAAACCACTGCCGGAAGTCCTAGCGTGACCTGTGTGGGCTTGGTGATCTAGCCCTGCCTCCTGCTTGTCCCTAGCTTTCCAGCTGCTCTAGCCTTCTTGCTGTTTTCACACCCACTGAGCATGTGCCAGACTCAGCGTTGCCCTTGCTTTCTCCTCTGCCTGGAATGCTCTCCCCCAGATATTTGCAAGGCTCACTCCCTCATTTCCTTTAGAATTCTGTTTAAATGCCACCTCCTCAGAGAGGACTTTCTGTTACTTTCCACCCACTTACCCTGCCTCATTTTTCTGTGTAGCACTGACCACAATCCACATTGTTGTAGTATCTGTTTTCTGCTGTGAAATATAAGCTACATAGTGGAATCTCCATTTTGTCTGCCCGACTTTGCTCAGTGACTAGATAAGAGCCAAGTTCCAAATAAATATTTATCAAGTGAATTAATGTGTAGTTCTCTTCAGGAAACACGTTCCTCTGGCTGTCCTTTCAATTTTCCATCCTCCATTCACTTTAGTCTTTGCACCACACCTTATCCCTTGACCAGCATGGAGTAAATGTTTTCATCTCTGACCCTTCAGAGGCTCTGTAAGTATAAATGTACCCAAATATTTGCCCTCCAACTTACCTGTTTTCTTCCCCCTCTTTGCCACCGCTCCCTATCTTTATCTCTTACCTCTGTGCAGGAGTACTCCCGTATTGGCTTTTGGCCATGTCTTCTCTATAAACTTGCCTTCCATGCTTCCTGGGCACCCTCATGGCACTGCTTATCGCAGTTACTTAAAAACTTCCTCCTCCTCTTCACTGGTCTGTGTCTAATAATGGCACCTTTACTTTTCTGGCTCCCAAGTTAGAAGCTTGGAGTCATTTTTTTCATTCCTCCTTCAGACTCCCTTCCTATTAGTCATCAAGTTCCTACTGAATCTTCCTTGTAAATCATTCTTACTTTTCCCCCCACGGTTTCTGTCCTCAAAGCCATGACACTCATCCAAATCTTACCTGCCAGGCCAGAACCAGCCTAACCTCTCTGGGGTCGTCTTCTTGCTTGTAGGCTCCTCTTAGGTATACCATCCCCTGTGTGTTTAGTTCCAGGAACTTCACCAGGCTGCGAGCCTCCTCACCTAGGCTCCCTGGCACCTGTGCCTTTCCAATTCAGCCCTGCACTAATGCCATGTCCACAGGCCACATGGGCCCAGCTCCTCACTTTTTCCTTTTTTTTTTTTTTTTTTTTTGCAGTACTGGGGATCAAACTCAGGCCCTTGTGCTTCCCAAGTAGGTGCAGTACCACTTGAGCTAAATCCCTGGCCCTAGCTCCTCACTTTTTGCTCCAGTTAGAGTCCCAGCTCCCATTTTTTACAGGTGCTATACTTTGTGGTTCTATTATAAGACAACCAAGGCTGGATAATTTATAAAGGACAGAAATTTATTTGTCACAGCTCTGGAGGTTACAATGGCCTAGGACAAGGTATGGCAGGTATGGTGTCTGACGAGGGCCTGTCTCCAGAGGGAATAAATACTGTGTTTGCATTGCCGAAAACAGGATGGTAAAGAACCTGAGGGCTCCCTTTAACCTCTTTTCTAGGGTTACAATTCCATGTATGAGGGCTTTCCCGCATAATCACTTCCCAAAGACTCAGCCTTTCATCACAGTCTTATCGGTAGTTCAGTTTCTTTCTTTGTTTTCTGGGGATTGGGTGTCACTATATAGCACAAGCTGGCCTGGAGCTCAAGGAGACCCTCCTGGCTTAGTGTCCAGAGTGCTGGGATTACAGGCTGTGCTATTACTCTTAGCTGTAATTAAGTTTCAACATAAGGATTTTGGGGAACACACTCAGATGACAGTGCCAGGCAGTGAGGTTTGAAATCACCTCTTTTGTTACTGTGAATGAACTTAGCAAAAGCCAACCCCTCTGAGTGTATACTGGATCCTATTGCTGTTCCTCTTTTCAAGGATACATCACTAGTAATTCTTCTTTGTTCGGCAACATCAATTTTTCTCTTTTTCTCGGTATTTTTCCATTAATATAGTTCTTCTTATTGGCCTAGAACACACAATAGATTCACATGGCTTGATTCTCTCTTCTGTTTGTGTTTTTTTCTTTCTTTTAAAGCAAAACTCCCCAAAGGAGTTGACCATATTGTGATTTCTAATTCTTCTTCCTCCTACTAGGGTGTAGCACGTAGTCTAACACATCTGCTCCCTTCCCTACATGCATCTTCTACTACTCAAAATCTTCAGGCTGCCTGTAATCCTACACTCAGAAGGCTGAGGCAGGGGGACTGTCACAAGTTTGAGGTCAGGCTGCACCACCTAGTAACACCCAGTTAAAAAAAAAAAAATCTCTAGGGCCAGAGATTTAGCTCAATAGTTCTGCAGCCTGCCTACCAAGTGCAAGGTCCATGGTTCTAACCCTGGTACCACATACAACAATACCAGGCGTGGTGACTCACGCCCACCAGCAATCAGAATCACATACCACAGTGCCAGGCCTGGTGGCTCACGCCTGTAAACCCAGCACTTGGGAGACAGAGGCAGGAAGATTGCAGAGTTCAAGGCTAGCCTGGGCTACATACATTTCCCCCCAGGGCCAACCTCAACAACAAAGTGAGCCCCTGTCTAAAAAAGAAAAAATCTCGGGCCAGAGATTTAGCTCAGTGGTTCTGGCGCCTGCCTCGCAAGCGCGAGGTCCTGAGTTCACCCAGTGACCACACACAATGCTGGGCGTGGAGACTCACGCCCACCAGCAATCAATACCACATACTACTGTGCTGGGCTCAGGCCTGTAATCCCAGCACTTGGGAGGCAGAGGCAGGAGGATTGCTGAGTTTGAGGCTTGCCTGGGCTATATAGTGAGCTCAGGGCCAGTTTGAACTACAAAGCGAGACCCTGTCTCAAAAAAAAATAAAAATAAAAATAAAAAAATAAAAAAAATCTCTACCTATACTGCCAAATCCAATGGTCAGTTCTTTATTTTCATTTCACTTGGCCCACAAACAACATTTACAGAGTTGATCATCTAGATTCCAAGATGTCATACTTGCCTGATATAAATCCTTATAAACTTACTGGAAGCTAGGGGTAGAAAGAGCAGAGTCTGAATGTGACTGGTGTCATCCTTAACATCTTTTTTTTTTTTTTTTTTTTTTTGAGACAGGGTCTCGCTTTGTAGTTCAGGCTGGCCCTGAGCTCACTATGGAGCCCAGGCAGGCCTTGAACTCAGCAATCTTCCTGTCTCTGCCTCCCGAGTGCTGGGATTACATGCGTGAGCCACCACACCCGGCACTGTGGTATGTGGTATTGATTGCTGGTGGGCGTGAGTCTCCACGCCCAGCATTATATGTGGTTACCAGGGATCGAATTCAGGACCTTGCGCTTGTGAGGCAGGCGCCAGAACCACTGAGCTAACCCTCCGGCCCTATCCTTAACATCTTTTTACCAGTCTCTCAGCTTTACTTTCAAAACATATTCAGAGGTCCAGCGGTTTAGCTCGGGGGTGCCACGCCTGCCTCCCAAGCACAAAGTCCTGTCTTCAATTCCTAATATCACAAAAAAAGAAAAAAAACCTGAATGATCAAAACATATTCATAATCTGGCCACTCATCACCTCTGCTGCTACCATCACCTCCCACTGACGTGTGACATTAGCTTCACAACTGAGCTTCTTCGTTTTTACTCTTCCTCAATGCAGCAACCAGAATAATTCTTTGAAAATTCATCAAAATTGTCATTTTGCTGCTCAGAATTCTCCCATGGCTACTTAGGCACTACACAAAGCCGAAGTCAGTACAACAGCTGACAGAGTCCCTCCCGTATCTTTCCATTCTTGGTTGCCTCTGAACTCATTCCTCTTGGCTCTAGTCCTCAACCATTGTACTCCACTAACCTTGACCTCTGGCCACACGGCCATTGTGCTTTCCTCTTCTGCAGTCCTTTTCCTCTAGATACCACCGTGGCTCCCTCCACCACTGCATGTCTTTACTTAAATGGCAGCTTCTCAGCGGGGCCTTATTAAAACAGAAATACCCTTTTCCCTTCATACTCACTCCCTTACTTTCTAGGGAGTCTAGTCTTTGTTTATTTTTGTTTGTTTTAGGTATTATCAAAACTATTGCAGTTGCCAACATCTAAGATGCTATATATTTAATGAAAGTCTTTGTTGATCTCCCTCACTAGAATGTAAACTCTATATAAATAGACATTTTAGGATTTGGGATTGATCTATCACATCTTATCTATCAGCATATATAGCAGGTGATTAATAAATAGTTTTTGGAATGAATGAATTTGGTAACTGACCTTCTTATATCTTTTTATCTTGTGCTGTATTTCACTGCAATTTTATTAATCTTATGTGTGTATTTTAATTCCTTCTACCAAATTATAAAATATTTGCAGGTGAATTTGTATCTTACCTTCTTTTTGCTTTATAACCCAAAGAATATTTAAAGATTTCTTTAAGTTTAAAAAATTTGCAATAGTTTCATTCTTTCTTATTATATTCCAACAATGTACTATTTTAAAAAAAACTACTGTACCTCTTTCAAGATCCAGTGACTTTTTGCACTTGGCTACAAATAATCCCAAATTCACTCAGTTTTAGGAAGAGTTCAGTGACAAATGAAATGGCCAGGGGATTATTTCCTGCCTGGTTGGATTGGGAAGAGCTGTCCACCAGGTCTACTTGTAGTCAAACAACTCAGGCAGGGGTCTTCCATTTTCAGATCCCCATTTTGCCTCTCTCAGGCAAAAGCTTTCTTTCTTAATAACATTTTTCCTGGGCCGGAGGGTTAGCTCAGTGGTTCCCGTGCCTGCCTCGCAAGTGCAAGGTCCTGAGTTCGATCCCCGGTAACCACATATAATGCTGGGCATGGAGACACGCCCACCAACAATCAACACCGCATACCACAATGCCAGACGTGGTGGCTCACGCCTGTAATCCCAGCATTCGGGAGGCAGAGACAGGAGGATTGCTGAGTTCGCGGCGGCTTGCCTGGGCACCTCAGTGAGCTCAGGGCCAGCCTGAACTACAAAGCGAGACCCTGTCTCAAAAAGCAAATAAATAAATAAATAAATAAATAAATAAATAAATAAATAAATAAATAAATAAATAAATAAATAAATTTTCCTATTCTAAAAAAAAAAAAAAAACAAAGGGCAATGGGCCAGAAATTAAACACAGTGGTTGTGGCACCTACCTGGCAAGCTCAAGGTCCCTGGTTCAATCTCAGTAACCACAGAGAGCGATACTGGGGATAGTGACTCATCTCACCAGCAATCAGTACCACATACCACAATGCCAGGCGTGGTGGCTCATGCCTGTAATCCCAGCATTTGGGAGGCAGAAGCAGAAGAATTGCTGAGTTCAAGGCTTGCCTGGGCCACATAGTGAGCTCAGGGCCAGCCTGAACTACAAAGCAAGACACTGTCTCAAAACAAAAAAAAAATAGGCAAACAAAAATTCATGGAAATATGGGCTTCTTAATTTACATTTGCAAATTCTGGCTATTTGTCTTCACCAAGGTCCTGTGAAGACTCAGAAATTAAACTTCTTAGATTAGATCAGTGTCATATGTATGTTAAAAAATCCTAGGGGGCCGGAGGGTTAGCTCAGTGGTTCCGGCGCCTGCCTCGCAAGCGTAAGGACCTGAGTTCGATCCCCGGTAACCACATATAATGCTGGGCGTGGTGGCTCACGCCTGTAATCCCAGCACTCGGGAGGCAGAGACAGGAGGATTGCTGAGTTCGCGGCAGCTTGCCTGGGCACCATAGTGAGCTCAGGGCCAGCCTGAACTACAAAGCAAGACCCTGTCTCCAAAAAGCAAAAAAAAAAAAAAAATCCTAGGGACCCCTGCTAGATCTAATGACAACAGCACCCACCAGCCTTGTGCATATCTCCCAGAGGCATTAGAAAACAGCAAGCACATGGGGCTGGACAGAGCAACACCACTGTTTCTATTCTCTTAACTTTCTGTCATAGTTAGGATCCTATTCCTATCTAACTGTTGCTTTGCAGTATCTATTCATTCTTCTGTGTGACATCATAATACTATTCCTATCTAACTGTTGCTTTGCAATATCTATCCATTCTTCTGTGTGACATCATAAGCTTCCTGGGATTTTTAATTTCATTTTTAAGTCATTTCCTACTATATTAATCCTTATTTTTTTCCTCTTCTTTACTCATACCTCCCAGGGCTTTGTACAAGGTCTTGCGCATTGTGGGTACTCATTTGGATACATGATAGCATGCCCAGATGCCAGTAAATAGGAAATCATTGTGAAGGGCCTCCTAGTTTCAATCAGGCTACTCCACTCACAAGGCCAACATCCATTCTGAACTGTTTTGAGGATTCATTCACTTGGCTTTGCTCAGGCAGAGTTCACCTTCCACTCCCTTATACTGAGGCAGCAACTCCAAGTGTGATGGCAGCTACTGGAGGTCTGTGACAAGGTAAATTCACCTACAAAGCAAACTGTAAGAACTACTTTTCCTTTTTTTACCAGATCATCAAAGCAATTCCTTATTTTAACAGGGCCGGGGCTGCAGTTCCGTACACCAGGAAGAGCACTCCTTGACTAAAACCTAAGAAGTGGTGTGTTGGGCTTTCTACAGCATCTTGCTGCCCTTGGGCCAACTACATGATGATTTTGTAGCCATTCATTTTTACAATGTTTTACTAAGATCTGTGAGCTGTGATGAATTGAAAACTATTAGAAAACAAAAACAAATGACACATGTGGTTGTTCTTTGAGATAGTGAGAAGCACTGCTTCAGAGTTAGTTTTGACTTTTTCCCTTTTCTCTACCTCCCTCTGTCTTTTTTGGCCAACTGTCCAACTCATTCTTTTTTTTTTTTTTTTTTTTTTTTTTTTTTTTTTTTTTTTTTTTTTTTTTTTTTTTTTTTTTTTTTTTTTTTTTGAGACAGGGTCTCACTTTTAGTTCAGGCTGGCCCTGAACTCACTACGTAGCCCAGGCAAGACTCGAACTCAGCAATCCTCCTGTCTCTGCCTCCCGAGTGCTGGGACTACAGGCGTGAGCCACCACGCGTGGCACTGTATGTGGTTACTGGGATCGAACTCAGGACCTTGCACTTGTGCTTGTGAGGCAGGCACCGGAACCACTGAGCTAAATCACCAGCCCCATTTTTTTGTTTTTCAAGTTGATTGGTACATTTGTATGATAGGTATTGTGAAATAGGAAGAAAATGTTCAAACGGGACGGGGAACTAGGCCGGGGGGGGGGGGGGCAGGGAAAACCAAAGAAGAGAAAGAAAAAATTTGATGGTGAAAAAGTAAAAGACAGAAACAAAGTGTATGTATATAGGGTAGTGGGGGGGGGCAAAAGGAGGGCAGGCTCATTTATGTTGTAAGTTCTTATAAAGTTAATCATACCTAGGAATTAATGGCCAGACTAACAGGTCAAAAACCATATAGGATACATATGACAATTATACTAAATGGAGGCACACTTTTTTTTTTTTGGAGACAGGGTCTTGCTCTATAGTTCAGGCTAGCCCTGAACTCTCTATGCAGCCCGTACTAACCTCAAACTCACAGCAGTCCTTCTGCCTCTGCCTCCTGAGTGCTGGGATTACAGGTTTGAGCCACCACACTGAGTACTGTGGTGTGTGGTACTGATTGCTGGTGGGTGTGAGTCACCACACCTGGCATTGTGGTATGCGGCATGGGGGGGTCAAACTGGGATCTTGTGCTTGCAAGGCAGATGTCGGAACCTCTGAGCTAAATCCCTGACCCTCAAGGTATACTTTTAGATACATTATCTATGCTTTTTTCTCCTTTTAAGTTTATTTTTAAAACAGATTATCAAAACTAACAGAAAATTGGTTATTGATGGCTATGAATAGATTTAATTATGAAAATAAATGAAACAAGAGCAAACAAATTGAATTGGCCTAAATCTGTTTTATCAACTGTCAGAATAATGTTAGGCCAGGCACAGTGGCACACTCCAGCACTCAGGAGGCTGAGCCCATGTGAGTTTAAGGCCAGCCTGAGCTATATAACAAGACCCTGCCTCAAAAACAAAACAAAACAAAACAAATATTGCCATATTAATGTTACCAGCAGTCTGGGTTCATATACCTGGCTGATGACCAATCAGAATAGGCCATTAATTTAGGTGAAAAGAAAAAAAAATGTTTTATTCAAAGTTAGCTCCAAGGAAACACAGCGACTCCATCATCTCAGTGTCCAGGCACAAAAGGGTCTTTTATAGCAAGGAACAGAGGGAAGGAGAAGTACAGTGAGACAGTAGAATGCTCCAAACTTGCTTCATCCCTCCGGGCCCTCTCCTCCCACCTTTCCCTGTAGAAATGAAACTAGACCCGTACCTCCAGGTGCCAGCATCTGCATATTCTATCTATTCATCTGGCTGAGGACTGCAAGTGGGTGGTGATTAATCCCTGAGCTTCAGGAAGTTTGGAAAAGCTGCTTGAAAGCAAAAAATTCTAGCCAGTGAAGTTCCATTTTGCTGTGCTGGTTACACTAATAGTAGTAACAGGTGAGAACTACAAGCATTAAAAAAATAGGTCACAGATCTGTAAATATCTTTTATCTGGTATGAGAAACTGAAGATGTAAATGAGCTCTAGAATATATGGTAGATATTGTGAAAGAGAAAATTTTGAAAGGGAAATGGGGTGTAGGGGTAACAAGGGGAAGAAAAAATATGATGGTAACTGGATGTGGGGGCTCACATCTGTAATCCCAGCACTCAGAAGGCAGAGGCAGGAGGATTGTTAAATTTGAGACTTGGTTGGGCTACATAGTGAGCTCAGGGCTAGCCTGAACTACAAAGTGAGTCCCTCACACACACACACCCACACACACACACACACACACACACACACACACACACACGATGGTAATTTAAAGAAAGGGAAACAAAGCTTACGTATCTAGGGGGCTGGGGATTGTAAAGTGAGTGGGGGAATGGGAAAAAATGAGAATTAAATTGTGTCATATACTGGTACAAATTTTCAATATTACATTGTGTGATCATGATGGGTATATATAATGTACCAATAAAGATTCAAATTTTAAAAAATCAGAAACTCAGTTAATAGAAACTTAAACTGAAGTGTCCATATGAAAAATATGTTTTAGGTTACTATTTACAGGGATTTTTATGTATTAATTGGTTAAGTCATTTTTAAGTCAGGAGTGGGATTATTAGTGAGCCCAAATAAAAATGATGGGCCTCAAGGACCTAGAAAAATAAAAACTATTCAAAACTAGTAAAGAAAAGGAAATATAAAGTTTAGAGTAGAAATTAATGAGAATAAGACAAAAAATAAAATCTATGGAACAAAAAACCTAGGGGAAAAAAAAGGTCAGTAGCTCCAGAATAAAACAGAATTACTTGAGTAAAATCGAAGGGAAATTAAAGAGCAAGTAACTTTCACTGTGGCTCCATGGTATTTCCTCCCCTGTCAGTGTGCAGTGTAAAACCATCTCATAAGGCCAGGTGTGACGACCCAGTTTATGAAAAAAAATTGACATGTTTCTTATCAGAAGATGCACAATAAATACTTCTTATAGTAAATGGTTGACATTTTCAGAGGCTGTAAGACCTTAAGTAGCCTGTTCTAAATGTTTAGCGGGATCTTACTTTTATCAACACGAAGCACAACTTCTCCAGAAAGGAAATAAATCGCTCCATAGAGGCAAGAATCTAGATGGATTGCTTCACATTTGCAATGAAAAAGAGTGAGGAAGAAGACATTTGCAAATGTATCGCTCGGTATTTTT
>PVIC010058015.1:0-10513 GCA_004025085.1 Thryonomys swinderianus | reverse complement strand
TCCTGCCTTCCGGTCCCAGGAGCAGCCGCGGTGCTATTTGTCTAAGCGTCGTGTGCAAGCTGTAGGGAGAAAGTCATAAATCCCTGCCCTGGTCTTTGGCAGCCTCAGACATCGTCGGGCCCAGAGCCTCCTTTGCTTTCTTAAAGGTCACAAAATCTAATTAGAACCATTGCTAACTGTATAGTCTCGTTGTCGGTAAGCCTTAAATAATAAAAATCAGACCAAATGAGACTAATCAAGGGAGATGGAAAATCAATGTCATATTTGTTCCAAGTAATTTCCTTTTAGAAGAGAAAAGCTCTTAGGAGTGGTCTGTGAATTTAAAAGATGTTTAAAGTTGCATCTAGACATCGGAATATCAAAATCGACCCCAAACGGAATTTCGTTGGATGACCTCTCTCCTTATTCCCGGAAAAGTCAGTGCTGTTTGGGATAAAGGGCTAAGGCGAGGTGACAGCCTCCTTCGTGTCCGCCTTAAGTACTTCTGGCTTGCCAAAAATTTAAGAAAAAATTATTTTGAAAAATAGATCCCTTAAGACAGGAGCAAAGAGTAATAACATATGGGATTCTCTTCTCTTCCCTCAATATTTTTCTGAGGGCTTTCAACTACGAACACCGAAGGAAAAACCCCAAATAAGACAAGTGTAGTCCACACACACACACACACACACACACACACACCCATCGTGGAGAAGAGGGCTGAACTGGTGCTTCAGACAGTTTATCCTCCTCCCTAAAGGACCGTGGAGTGCTTCTCCGGGGGCACCGTCTCCTGCCTGGCATGGCACGTTCTGTGACAGTGAGAATAATTCATGCCAACAAGGCCTGCTTTGATGCTGAAAGACAGCTGACACTCTCCATGGCGATTTCCACGAGCTTTCCTGAGGACTCCGGTGGGAGTAGCTCCTTAGCAGACGAGGCTTATCTTAATGTCATCCCTGTCACAAATAAGCGAGCCCCAGCATCCACACAGCAGGCCTCCTCAACAAAATTCGTAACTGTTTATCCTCTGATGGTCCCCAGGGGTCCGAGCAAACCTGCACCGAGACTATCCCCTTTGTCCTGCAATGTCTTACCTACTGTGCGCAGGGTGGACTTTGGCACACGCGCTGCTGCTGAGGACATCTTTCTATCAGCACAGAAAGCTACTAAGGCTTTTGTTCATGGAATCTTTGCCTGCCCCTATGTTTCCAAGAGTTCTCCCTATCCTCTCTTCCAGCAGATTTAACGTTTCTGTTTTAATATTTAAATTTCTGGTCCATTTCCATTTTATTTTACAGGAGAGACATGGGTTTAGATTTAGTCTTCGGCTACAGAAAAGCCAGTTTTTCTAGCACTGCTTACTGAATAGGCTGTCATTCTTCTGGTGAATGCGTTCAGCACCTTTGTCAAAGATAAGGTAGCTGACTGTGTTTGGGGCTGTTTCTGTGTCTTTTAGTCTGTTCCACTGATCTTCTGGTCTATTTTTTTTCTGCCAGTACCACGCTGTTTTTATCACAGTAGCTCTATAGCATAATTTCAAGTCAGGGATTGTGATGCCCCTGACTCTGATGCCTTTGTTGCCTACTTTTGTTCTGTGAGATATAATGCTGGGATTTTGATCAAGATTGCATTAAATTTGTATAATAATTTTGGAAGCATGTCCATTTTAACTGTAGTTTTCACTGTAGAGGTCTTTTACTTCCTTTGTTAGAGTGACTACTAGGTGTTTCATTTTTTTTTTCAGTGCTATTGTGAAAGATGCTGTTTCCCTAATTTCTTCCTCAGTGAATGTATCGTATGTGTAAAGGAAGAGTATTGATATTTGAATGCTGACTTTATATCTAGCTATACTACTGAATTTGGTTATTAAATGTAAGTCTTTTGGTGGAGTTTTTAGAGTCTTCTGTGGAGAGTATTATGACATCTATAAAGAGTGATAGTTTAACTCCTTCCTTCCTCCTTCTTCTTCTACTACTACTACTACTACTACTACTACTACTACTACTACTACTTTTTCTTCTCCTTCTTCTTCTCTCTTTCTCTTCTCTAACTGCCGTGGCTAATGTTTCCAGAACTATACTGAACAGGAGTAGTGACAGTGAACATCCTTGTCTTGTTCCTGATTTTAGAATGAAAGCTTTCAGTTTTGATCCACTTAGTGTGATGTTGGCTGTTGGTTTGCCATAGATGACTCTTATCAGGCTGAGATAAAGACCTTGTATTCCAATTTTAAGTAGGGTTTTATCATGAATGGGTGTTGGACCTTGTCACATCCTTTCCTGGCATCAGCTGAGATGATCGTGTGATTTTTGTCTTTGCGTAGAGTGTGTTACATTTACTGATTTGTATATGTTGAACCATCCCTGCGTCCCCGGAATGAATCCCGCTTGGTCACAGTGAGAATCTCCCTGGTGATCTGTTACCCTGTGTTTGCCATTATCTTATTGAGAATTTTTGTATCTCTGTTCATTTGGGAGGTTGACCTGCAGTTCCCTTTTGCGGTTGGGTCTTCTCTGTTTTTGGTATTAGGGTAATGTTTGCTTCTGGAAGTGATTTTGGGAGTGTCGTTTGCCTTTCTATTTCATTAAAGAGTTTGAGGAGAACTAGCAGTAGATCTTCTTTAAATTTTTTGCAGAATTCAGCAGTGAAGCCACTAGGGCCTGGACTTTTCTTTGTTGATAATTTTTAATTACATTTTCAATTTCAATGGCTGATATTGGGTTATTTAGAATTTTAATATCTTCTTGTTTGAGTTTTGGTAATTCATATGTATCTAGGAATCTGTCCATTTCTTCTCTGTTTTCCATCTTATTAGAGTGTAAGTTTTATTAATAGGTACTGATGGCAAAAACTTCACGAACAAAACCCAGACTGCACAGAAAATAATACAAAGAATCAACAACTGGGATCTCACTCTATTAAAAAACTTTTGCACTGCAAAACAAATCACCAACAGAATGAAGAGATAACTCAGAGAGTAGAAAAAATTCTACCTGGTAGTACCTTAGACAAATGACTAATATCTAGAACATACAAAGAACTGAAAAAACCAGAGCCTCCCAAATTTAAGGAGCCAACCCAAAAAGTGGACATCTGAAATAGATATTTATCCGATGCAGAAGTACAAATGGAAAATAAATATATGAAAAATGTTCAATATCACTGGTGGTCTAAGAAAATTGAACCCTGAGATTTCATCTCACACCAGAAAGAATGGCCAACAACAAATGCTGATGGAGATGTATTAAAAAAGGAGATGTATTGAAAAAGGAATGCTTCTCCACTGTTGGGCGAAGTGCTGATTGGTGCAACCACTGTGGAATCAGTGTGGAGATTCATCAAAAAACTAGGATTAGAGGTCTTGTTTGACTCAGCTACTCCCCATCTGGGTACTGCCCCAAAAGAATTAAAAGCATCATACCACAGAGTTATATGCATACCCATGTTTATAGCTGCAGAGTTTGTAATAGCTAAATCTTGGAAACAGCACAAATGCCCGTCAATGGGTGATTGGATAAAGAAGATGTGGTTTTTCTATACAATAGAGAAAGATAAACTCAAGATATTTATAGCTAAATGAATGCAACTTGAAGCTATACTGTTAGGTGAAATAAATCGGATACATATGCAAATATTGCATTATCTCTCGGGTGTAAGTGACTGAAAATGTAAATAGGGCCCAAAATGTATAAGAGACAATGTGAAACAAGAAAAATTCTTCAATAGGAAAGGGGAATAAGGGGAGAGAAAGGTAAATGAAAAAATAAGAGAAAAATAGAAACGGAGCTTTTGTAAATAAGGAAAGTAAAGGTGTTGAAAGGAAGAGAGGAGATTGGGGGAGAAAGGAATCAAGATACAAATTTGTAAAGGTACAAATTCTCTCTAATACAAATGATCATTATGTAAATCTACATTATTCCAAGAAAATTAAAAATGACAAGGAAGAAAAAGAAGAAGAAAAAGAAGGAGAAGAAGAAGTTCTGAGGCAAAGGGCATCCCATCCCATGGGCACTCCAGCCCCGCAAGTGCCCCCTGCCTGGGGAGCCCTTGGGCCCTAAAACACACAAAATCACCTGGAAAGAGCTTTTGGGTTTCCAGCCTCACCTCTTGCTTTTCCTCTTTTTCCTCACTGTCCGTCTCCATGGGGCCGTAACTGCCCCCCAGCCCGGGGCCGTTTGAGAACACGCTCACAGAAGGGCGGAACGTGTGAGCTCCGGTTCCTCGCCGCGCCTCCCCTGAACACTGGGCTGTCTGTCTCCGGCCGGCGCGTTATTCTGTGTGTGAGGCTCCACCCCGCCCCCACCCCCCGCCCCGGCACACTGGGCGAGAAAAGCGATCACTGTCAAGACCACTTTACCTTTCCCCCTAACCAGACTTAAATGATGTATTAGTATTGATATTTCATGATAGACTCCTGTGCATTTCTGTTTCCCTTTACTATCAATCTCCCTCGCTAGCCACTGGACTTCTGAGCCCAGTCCTGCCTGGCTGCAGGGGCCTGGAGCACAGTGCATGTATCATTAACGGTTCTGACAAGTGGCTGCCCTGGCAGACAGAGGGAACCTGCCGCTCTGCTGTCACAGAGGGCATGATCTAGGCAGTCTGTTTCTGGGTTTTGTTGTTGTTTTGACAACGAGGGGAATCATGCCCGGGGCTCCATGCAAACAAGGTAAGCGTTCCATTACGATGTCACAGCCACACACAGCTGGCCCTAAGTTTCGACCTCTGAGCATCCGGATGAACCCAAGCGATAAGCAGGAGACACTGCCTGCCTTCTCGCGATCACCCTTCTTGGGGACGGGCGGTAGGTGTTTCCTAGAGAACAGGCCGGCGCAGGAGATACCTGGCACCGGACGGCCCAACCAGGTCCCCACTCGAGCTTCTGGGGGGCTGTTTTCTAGACAGCAAGGCTGCTGCCACCTCCTCGTGCCCTCTGAGACCATGCGGATAGAGAAGGAACCCCAAGTCTACCAGCCACTCCCACCACAGACCACTTGCGGTCCTTCCTAAAGAGCACGAGACTAAAAATGCACCCATCTACTACTTACTGGCTGGGTATTCACTCCCCTCTTAATTCTACAAAATGATTCTTTTGGACAAGTTAGTAAGTATAAATGAAATCTGAAAAGGAAATATAAGAATGACTTAAAATAATTTGTGTATCCAAATCAGCTCAACACATAAGCTAATAGACACTTCTTTTTGGGAAAAAAAAAAAAAAATTCCCCAGAGACACTCCCTTGAGCAAAACTTTGGGGAACCAGTCCTAATGGTTCACGAACCTGAAAGGACTAAAATGGAAGATCTTTTCTTAAAAGCACCATAATTCAGTCTGGTCACTAATTCAGACAGTGCGTCCCCCAATTAGGAAGGTTAAACTATATATCACACCCTGCATCTAAATGGCCAGACAGAAGAATGTCATCCTAGTGCTTGGTAGTCAAGTGATGACATTGTTTTCTTCAACTCGTTCCACTGGAAGGAAGAGAAAATCCAGTCCAATTTAAAAGTAACAACTTTAGAAAGACACTGTATTTGTTTCGTGACCGATAAAAAATGAAACACCTTTGTCAGAGAGCCACCTGGCCCTTTGGGGAAGTCATGCTTTCTGAAAAATCTCAGAACCGAAAGGCAAAAATGCCATTTAAAATAAATAACACTGTAACCGTTTTTAGAGAACCAGGGTCCAATCGAAAAGAACACTTCTTGACTGGGGTGTTTTTATCCTGTAAATGGGGGAGGGTCCTTTCGGCAACTTCCGTGGGATTCAGAATTTCTACTCCAAGCACGATTCCAAATCTAAACTCTCTAAACGCATCAGACAAAAAGGTGCTTCCATTATCCTGCGGTTCTGAGGGCAGAAATCCATTTTCTTGTTGGCTCCCGGGGTGGCGGGAGGATCAGTTTAATGTCCCCGTTCCAAGACTGTGGGAACAAGTCACCTCCACCAGCTCAGGCTAACAGCGTCTCAGCCTGTAAGCAGGGCTCTCCCACAGCGTCCCCCGCACTAACCGCCGGATCACACGGCCCCCTGCAGGCTCTCTGCAGGGCAGCAATTTCCTTTTGCTTTGCTTTGATTTTCTCCATCCTGGCAACTGAAGACAAACACAGAGGGCCATTTTCTCTTCCACCAGTCAAAACGCCTTGGCCATTTTGTTGGTTTCTGCGCTTGCCTTTTTCCCTAACACTGAGACAGAAAAAGAGACACCCGACTTCTGTTCCAAACTCCCCTTAGTTACAAAGGCCCCCATCGCAGTCTGCACCCAACGGCTGCCCTCTCTCCTGCCACAGCAGGGAGGGTCCTGTTCGAGGTAGCACAAGGGTCCAAGGGGACAGCAAGGGGCAGGCCGGCCCCTCTCTGGTCAGGAAGGCAGGACATGCCTTCTGAGTGGGTCCGGAACCTCCGGTGGGCGCAGCGCACACAGCGGCTGCGGTGAGCAAGGTCCTCCACAGGCCCGGGCAGTCTGGGGATTTAGGTTTGAGCAGGTAACTAAATAACACTATCAGTTTCAGTCCTCTGTACGCCATAATTTTTCCAGTGTTATTTAACCTTCAAGTGGACTTTAGATCAATTAGATTTTAAAATTTCATCTTAAGCAACGATATCTTCGAACGCATACCATGTGTAGTCTGTTTTCTACCTTAAAGTATGTTAAAGTAAAGCACGTAACGATGAAGTGAAATGAAGCAGAGCCACCCGTGTATCCCTCAAAGCCTTCCTGGGCCCCCCACGTCTGTGTACACCGAGCACACTGCGGGGGGAGCGTGGCCATGGGGAAGCAGGCGGTGTGAGAGCCCCTCTCCCGCAGGGACAGCTCGCACGAGGCCCAGGAAGGAGACAGACGGCCTGAGCTGCGAAGAGCTCAGAGCGTCACCGCCTCGTCTGAGAACTACATCAGATGATGGTTCATCGCAGAAAAACTCATGTTCTCATCATGCTCAAGAGGTCTGCCTTTGTGCTCCCGGTTAGAAGAATCAGCCTGCAATTTCTGCCACCTCCATCCACTGATTGACCCACATATCTAGCTCATTAGCTAGAGACACTCCAAACACTGGCACATTCTCGGGCTTGTTGCAGGCTCTCCCACCTCGTACAATTCAAAAAGGAGAGGAAGAAAGACAAAGGGCAGTGCCTGCAGCAAAGAAGGAAACATGCGGTAAAGAAGTAGGCTCTTCGGAAGTGATCGTGCTGTCGGGACCAGATAGAAGAGGAAAGAAAACCCAACGCAACCGTTTCATGGTGATCACTTGGGATTTCGACTCTTCTTTTTCCCGGGGCTCAAGGCCATCTTAGGGATTGCTTCAACAACACGACACTCCCGTGGGGGCAAATCAACCGATCGGTGACTCGTCTTAGCCTAGGTAACATTTTTGTGGATTCCGGCGGTAAATGGTCAATACCGGCTGTTGCACCAAAACGAATTATGTTCATTGATAACAAGACAGGTCTAACTGACTGCTCAAAAAAGACCTTTTTCTTCTTTTCTCCCCAAAGACCATGAACTTCCGGGGCGTCAACACCAAGTTGACTCAACAGAGAACAGAACACTTAACAAACTATGGAAATGGTATGGTCAGGGAGACCTAAAACCAGCCCGAAGACTGGCCAGGGCCTCAGGGTGAGAAGCTGTTGAGTTTGAGGGCACATAATTTGATCAGCGGTGGCTCTGAATCCTGGTATATTGGTCTACACTGCCGAAATGGATGGCGTCATTCCCCTGAAATTGAACCCGTTCCTTCCGCTTGGCACAGTGTTAAGATGCACTGTGAGGTCCGACTCCAGGGAGTTGCTCCCATCAATTAAAGAGAACAGCCCAGGGCTGTTAGATGATCAGTTTAGTATCAGGTGAGGAATTTGTCACTGGAAAGGGCTGTCAGGCAAGCTAGCCGGGCAGACAGTTAAACAAGGCTGGAGGCCTGGGACTAGGCCGGGGTGGTGCTGTGTAGACTTCTGGGGGCCCTCAACCGGGAAAGTTTGAGTTGACCTGCAGATTTGGGGTGAGACCAGGTCAACCTTGCCTTTGCCTCTGAGCTCACACGGTCCCTCCCTGCTATTTACCCAAAGGGCTTTCCTTTCTTGCCTGTGCCCACCTCTCTGTTTGCAGTCTCTATGTCTGAAGGTCTCCGGGCTCTCACAGAGGCCTTCAGGGGGACAGCTAGGACTAAGCCCCAACCCGGCACTCGGGGAGCGTATGCGGTGCAAGGCCCAGGGGACAGGCTGAGGCTGGACAGCCCTGCTCCGCTCCGAGCCAGCCAGCCAGCCAGCCCCAGGCAGGTGACCCACTTTGAACCTCAGCTCTTCCTCTGTCAACCGAAAGGCTACTATGTTCTCAGGGGACCTTCGGATTCCAAGCTCCTTAGGGCCTAAGGTTTCCTTCCCGTCCAGCTCATGAGTTTACTCGAGGGCTCCTGGTCCTCCGTGCAAGAGCCTTGCTGTCCACAGCCAAGGAAGCTCAGGCTCCGCTTAGCAGAGTGGCAAAGCACAGACACCCCCAGGCAGCCTCACTTCCTTTCTGTGGCCTCAGAGGATTCATTCTAGGGAGCGCGCCTCATTCTCTCTGCCTTCTCTGGATCCGCAACCCACCCCCTCCCTGCTCCCCAGGATGACTCACAGCCTGCTGCCCAGCCTCCTCCTCAGGGTAGACAGCTGAAGCTGCCGGGCAGGCAGGGACAGGAAGCACTCGGCCGGAGACCCTGTGTCTTGGCCCTTCCCCCCTCTGCTGTACGGAGACCTCCTTCCTGGGGCACAGCACTGGAGGGGCGCTGGGGCTTCCTGTGAGATGAGAGACGCGTTCTCACACGGAGCCTTGACAAACACAAGAGAGGGAGTAAGAGCTTAACCCACGAGTCACTCAGAGGCAAGAGGGAGATAAATACATGTCGCCTCTCCCATCATTCATGAGGCCGGTCCTAGCGCCAGCCAGGCAGAACCCCAGGATCCTCCCTTGCCAAACAGGCAGGCGCTGGTCAGCGGTGGTTTGGTGCCCACTATGGAAGTGCCCTTGGCATGGGTTGGGCCTATCCACGGCCCAGAAGCTCAGGCCCTAGGCAGATCTCTTTCCTTTCTATCTGGCCCCCGGACTTCGTGTGGGAGAGGAGGCTTCTCACACATTCTCCCAGGCCTTTTCAAAATGGCCTTTCAGAGAGCAGTCTGGCAAAACAGCCACCTGTGGTGAACTTTGATTGGATCTTGATCCTAATCATCATCATCATCATCAACAACAATTATGGAACAACTGGAGACCTTGAAATGTGGCCTGGGCCTTACAAGATGTTACGGAACTGGGGTTTATTTGCAGGGTGTGCTGGTAATGCTGTGGTCATGTAGGAAAATAATCTACCTGTCTGCACCTTCTTCTTTAAGGCTTTTCCACACACGCATGCATGTGCGCGCGCGCGCACACACACACAGACACACACACACACACACACACACACACACACACTGACCTGCCACAGAAAAGCTCCATTTTCTGTGTGTGCAGTGACTCCCAGGGAGGCACATCAAATGGCATCACTGTGCCTGTGTCTCACTGGTCACCCACAAGGGCACTGGTTACCCACAAGACCAGCATTTGGCTGTTCAAAGACACAGCACCAGGCTCCTTCCCAGGAACACAAAGGAGTTTAGCCAATAGGCCACACATGGAAGAAGGTTCTGGGTTGATAAGGTCTGAACGAGAGACGCTCTACAGCTGCGAACAGCTATGTGGCCCAGGCACAGTCCTTCCCTTTCTCTGAGACTCAGTGTCCTCACATGCAGAGCCACTGTGGCCTCTAAAAACGCCTGTCTTCTCACGATCTGTGTGTGTGTTTCTAATAAAGAAAGACCTATTGGCCATTAGTAGGATGAAGTCCTAAGATGTATTATGCTGAGGGGCACTGGTATCTCCACCCATAGAGATGCAATAAGATAAATTGGCAGTACGAATGTCACCATTACAGTAAAAGCTAGTTTATCCGACAGGCAATCACTCAGAAGTTTCGGGCCAACAGGGATCACCATTCTGAGTGATGATCTGAGCTTGTAGAACCTCCAAAGAATGACTCCATTATACTGAGTGGAGTTTAATGTGCAGCTGAGTTGGGAGTTCATGCGTGGGGCATAGAAGATCAGGGAAAGCCAGCAGGAGGCTCTGGAGATGGGGCTGGTGTTTTCTAAAGAAGCTGATCACACTGAGATGTCTCTGATTCCTCTATATTCATCTGCCACATGGAAATCTTAAATCTTACTGATCCAAGATGGTGGCAGGATTTAAATGACCAATAACCTCTTGAGGTCCCGTCCACACTTCTCTAGCCTAAAACTCCTGGATTAGCTCACTTTGCTCTGTGTGATTTCTAATGTGACTTCTCTTCAAGTCCATTAGCAAATAGGTCATGTTCTGTTGCCACAAAGAGCACAGATCAGCAGGCATCATTTTAAGTTCTTAGCCAGTTTGTAAAAGTATTCTTTCTTTTGGGCTTCCTCTTTTTCACCTCTTAACTCCCTCTAAATTCAGAGCTCTCGCACATCAAAAGCTATTCCAGA
>PVIC010058014.1:0-10506 GCA_004025085.1 Thryonomys swinderianus | reverse complement strand
AAAAAAAACAAAAAAACAGGAGCTTCCATGGGCAGGAGGAACCCAAGTTCAATACCAGTTTGAGCTATCTGGTGGAACCCTGGGTCAAAATAAGTAAAAGCTGGAGGTGCAGCTCTGCAGAGGCCCCGAGTTCTATCCTGGTACCAGTACCTTCATAGGTGGTAGGTGCCTGGAAAACGGGGTTTTGTGCGGGGCAGGAGAGCCCGAGGCCTGGCTCTAGTGCCCAACGGTTCAGCCGGCTGCCACGGCCCAGCAGTTTGCCTTTTTCTCCTGATCACCCACCCAACCCCGCTTGAAATGGAGACGATGAAGTGCCTACGAGCCGGCGGGGGTGGGGTGGGGAGGGTGGTCGGGAGGTCAAGGGTTAACCACGCCAGTCTAAGAAGCTCGGGGTCACGTGTCCCCGGGGTGCTTCCCTCGGGTGCTTCCGGAGGGCTCTACAGCACCGGGGAACCTGCGTCGGCGCCTCTTGGGGCGGGGCCTATCCCGGGGCGGGGCCTGGCGCCAGAGCACGGTTCCAGTGAGGGAAGCGAAGAAGGGCAGGCAACCCAGCTGAGGGAAGGTTGTCGACGCTTGCTGCTGAGTCCGAGGCCGGGTTCCTCCAGGCGGCGGGAAAGGGCAGCGGGACCGGGGTTTTGAGGGCCTCGCCTCCTCAGGTATCGGGTGGTCTGCCCTCCACAGACCGAGCGGGACCGGAAGTGGCACGGGGCCCTACTTTCCATTTCCAGTCCGCGCGCGCTGCCAGACCGGAGGCCGAGGCGGGGCGCAACAAGAGCAAACCCAGCTGGCGGGAGCTCCGAGTAGTTTCCGGAGAGCCGCTGCGGTGCTGCGGGTCGGATTTCAGCATGGGCAACTGAGGCCAGTCTGGTTGCATAGCGAGACTCTGCAAAACACAAGAACAAGCCCCAGCGTCGGAGGCCCGGGAGCGCTCCCCTCCGGTGCTTGCTGATTGCAGGGCGAGCGCGGCGACTATGTGCGGGCGGACGTCGTGCCACCTGCCTAGGGACGCCCTGACCAGGGCCTGCGCCTACCGCGACCGCGGGGGTCGGCAGCAGCTCCCCGAGTGGAGGCAGCCCGAGAAGTACTGCCCCTCATACAACCAGAGCCCGCAGAGCTACAGCCCGGTCCTACTATCGCGCCAGCACCTAGAGAAGGTAACGCTTCCTGCGCCCCGCTGCTCCCGCGGTTCAGGCGTGATGTGTGTCCAGGTACCTACGTAAGAACTACCCTGAGATCTGCGGAAAGAAGTTTTAACTTTGTTTTTTAAGTTGCGATGACTCCGTGGTTATTGTCGTTTCAAGAGTAGTTGTTATACCAGCCTTAATGCGTTCCCAGTGTGAGACTTAAATTTGAATTGTTTTAGGACAACAGCTTTCAGGCCTCTCTTATAAGAATCCTTTGAATATCTTTTTTTTTTTTTTTTTTTTTTGCTTTTGAGACAGGGTCTCGCTTTGTGGTTCAGGCTGGCCCTGAGCTTACTATGGTGCCCAGGCAAGCCGCCGCGAACTCAGCAATCCTCCTGCCTCTGCCTCCAGAGTGCTGGGATTACAGGCGTGAGCCACCACGTCCAGCATTGTGGTATGCGGTGTTGACTGTTGGTGGGCGTGTCTCCACGCCCAGCATTGTATGTGGTTACTGGGGATCGAACTCAGGTCCTTGCGCTTGCGAGGCAGGCGCCGGAACTACTGAGCTAACCCTCCGGCCCCTTTGAATATCTTTTTAAAAATTACCCCCAGCTCTGGTGGTTTAGGATGTAGCACTCGAGAGTGCTGAGGCAGGAGGATCACCTTGAGTTCTGCGCAAGACCCTAGCTCAAAATAATTTTTTTTTTTTTTTACCCTTTAACCAGACCAGCTGAATCACCCCTAGAGCAAACTTACAATCAACTAATTTTAGTTGTGGTGGCAAACATCAGGCATTGCAGTTTCTCCGGAGGCCGAGGCAGGAATATCACCGCCCACCAGGATTACTTTACTGAGTTTGAAGCCAGTTTGGATCACGGAGCAAGACTGAGCCGCTGCTTTAGAAAACCAAAACGGGGGCAGGAGGGTTAGCTCAGTGGTTCCGGCGCCTGCCTCGCAAGCGCAAGGTCCTGAGTTCGATCCTCGGTAACCACATATAATGCTGGGCGTGGAGACACGCCCACCAACAATCAACACCGCATACCACAATGACTGACGTGGTGGCTCACGCCTGTAATCCCAGCACTCTGGAGGCAGAGGCAGGAGGATTGCTGAGTTCGCGGCGGCCTGCCTGGGCACCATAGTGAGCTCAAGGCCAGCCTGAACTGCAAAGTGAGACCCTGTCTCAAAAAAAAAAAAAACCAAAACGGGGGAAGGGGGGAGGGGAGGGTAAAACAAGCTAATTTAAAACACTTTCGATAGTTTTTAAGCACTGAAAAATTTCTATTCTTTTTTCCTTCCACTTTGTCTTTACTGAAGTTAAAAAGTTATTTATGTATTTTGTTATCCGAAAAGTATTTTTTCTCTTTAAATCCTGGGGATTAAACTTTTTCACACTGCGGTATATCTTCAGCTCTTTTTTTTTTTTTTTTTTTTAGTCTTGACAAAGGATCTATAAATTGCTGAGTATCCCACGCTGGGCTCAAGCAAACAGTGCTGGGCCAGTCTCCCAGAATGCTGGTACTATAGGTGTGCACCACCATACCTGGCTTGGTTTATCTGAAATTTATTTGTATTTATTGTGTTTAAATATTTATTTTTGTCGTGTTGGAATGACTATTAATTTATAATAAAAGTTTAAGTTCTCTTTCTCTCGTTCTACAAAGCAAAAGTTTACTATTTCTTAAATATTTTAAGTGCTTTTGGTAACATTTCAAAATCATGATTGGGCTGGGGCTCGGACTAGTGGCACATGCTGTAATCGCAGCTTCTGGGAAGGCTAAGATAGGAGGACTCTTAAAGGACCAGTTTGGTCTCTTGACAAGAACTTGTCCTAAAAAATAAAAAGGGCTTAGGATGTAGCTGAGTGTGAAAACGCTGGGTTCAATCCCTAGTACCGCAAAAATCAATGAGGTTTAAAATTTTAAGACAAAATTAGAAGCATTTTAGCAGCTCGTCCAAATTCTTAACGGCCATCATTTGTGTTGGGGTTCCAGTATTTGCATGTGAAACCACTGATTTGCAAATGACATCCTCTTTGCTTTACTCCAGCGCTGCACCCTGTTGCCTCTGGAGTCCCTAAGAGTGAGAAAAGATGACTAATACTGAGAAGTAATTTTAGTACTTTGGCTTTTCACACACTGCATTCATTGCCCTCAAGTTTGGGTTTGGTTTGCAGTTGCCTAGAGAAGCACCCTCAAGTCAGAAGGGATGACAGAACCTTATAAGGACCAGCCTTCTCAGCTGAAGCTGGCACTGTTGACATTTTGGGGCTGGAGAAGTCTTTGACATATAGGAAACTGTGCTGCATGTTGTAGAATATTTTTATTTTATTGAGCTTATTGGTACATTTTAGATATACATTATGATTACATTAGAATTGAGAATTTGTACCTGCACATGGTATATATCCCCCCACACCCCATACCAGGGATCAAACTCGGGCCCTCGTGCATCCAAGTTTGGTGCGGTACCACTTGAGCTAAACCCTCAGCCCTCATGGTATATATCTTTTTTTTTTTTGCTTTTGAGACAGGGTCTCGCTTTGTAGCTCAGGCTGGCCCTGAGCTCACTATGGTGCCCAGGCAAGCTGCGAACTCAGCAATCCTCCTGTCTCTGCCTCCTGAGTGCTGGGATTACAGGCGTGAGCCACCACTTCCAGCATTGTGTTATGTGGTGTTGATTGTTGGTGGGCGTGTCTCCATGCCCAGCATTATATGTGGTTACCCGGGATCGAACTCAGGACCTTGCGCTTGCGAGGCAGGCGCCAGAACCACTGAGCTAACCCTCTGGCCCCTTTTTTTTTTTTTTTGAGACAGGGTCTCGCTTTGTAGTTCAGGCTGGCCCTCAGCTCACCATGGAGCCCAGGAAAGCCTCAAACTCAGCAATCCTCCTGCCTCTGCCTCCCGAGTGCTGGGATTACAGGCGTGAGCCACCACGCCCCCGGCACTGTGGTATGTGGTATTGATTGCTGGTGGGCATGAGTCATCACGCCCAGCATTGTATGTGGTTACGGGATTGAACTCAGGACCTTGCACTTGCAAGGTAGGCACTGAGCTAAATCTCCAGCCCTCCATGGTATATATCTTGACTCTCATTTTTTTTCCATTCCCCTGCGCTTGCTACAGTCTCTCACCCCCATATACTTAAGCTTTGTTTCCATTTTTTAATTTTTATCATCAAACTTTTTCTTTACCTCCTTTGCTTCCCCCAAACTCCCCTTTCCCTTTTCCATTTGAATATTTTTTTATTTCTGCATACCTATCAGACATTTTGGCATTCAGTTTCTTATACCAGAGAAACTATATGGTATTTACACATGTGTATCCTATTTATTTCTTATTTATTTTTTAAGAGGATAGCCTCAATCTGCATCCATTTAAGTGTAAATGTCTCTAATTTATTATTCTTTTTTTTTTTTTTTGCTTTTTGAGACAGGGTCTCGCTTTGCAGTTCAGGCTGGCCCTCAGCTCACTATGGTGCCCAGGCAAGCCGCCACGAACTCCGCAATCCTCCTGTCTCTGCCTCCCGAGTGCTGGGATTACAGGCATGAGCCACCACGTCAGGCATTGTGGTATGCGGTGTTGATTGTTGGTGGGCGTGTCTCCACGCCCAGCATTGTATGTGGTTCCCGGGGATCGAACTCAGGACCTTGTGCTTGCGAGGCAGGCGCCGGAACCACTGAGCTAACCCTCCGGCCCTAATTTATTATTCTTTATGGCTGAGTAATACTCCCATTTTATTCTTTTAAAAACACATCTTTATCCACTCTCCAGCTGATGAGCATCTGGGCTGTTTCTAAGATTTAGCTATTACAAACTGAGCTGCTATAAACAGAGGTCCACATATGTTTCTGTGGTAAGATGCTTTTAATTCTTTTGAGTATATATCTAGCAGGCAATTAGCAGGGTCAAATGGAACCTTAGTCTTAGGTTCTTGAGAAATCTTCACACTGATTTCCACAGTGGTTGGATCAGTCTACATTCCTACCAAAATGGAGAAGGGTTCCTTTCTCCTTGTAGACAATTGTTTTTATGGGGGGTTATTTTTGGTTTTGTTTGTTTTTTTGTTTTGTTTTGAGATAGTGTCACTTTGTAAGTTTATTTGTTTTGTTTTGTTTTTTATATTTTATTGGTACATTATATGTACATTTCACAGTGACACTCCACACTGAGAATTTGTACCAGTATATAACACAACATAATTCTCATTTTCCCCCTCCGCTCCCCACCCTACCCACCCCCAGCCCTATACACACAAGCATTGTTTCCCTTTTTTTTTTTTTTTTTGAGACAGGGTCTCGCTTTGTAGTTCAGGCTGGCTCTGAGCTCACAATGTAGCCCAGGCAAGCCTCAAACTCAGCAATCCTCCTGCCTCTGCCTCCCGAGTGCTGGGATTACAGGCGTGAGCCACCACACCCGGCTTGTTTCCCTTTTTTTAACCATCAATTTTTTCTTTCTTCATTATTTAACCCTAAGCCCCATTACCACCTTTGAATATTTACTATTTCACAATATCAGACATTCTAGAATACAGTTATAGCTTCAGTTTCTCATGTCAGAGAAAATATACGATACTTGCACATCTGTGACCTATTTATTTCACTTATGAGTATGTCCTGAAGGTACATCCATTTGAGTATAAATGATTCAATCTCATCATTCTCTATGGCAGAGTAATACTCCATTTTATTAAAAAAACACATTTTCTTTATGCAGTCTAGAGTTGATAGGCATTTGGGTTGTTTCCAAGATTCAGCTATCACAAGCTGAGCTACTATAAACATGGGTGCACATATGTCACTGTGATATGAATCTTGTAATTCTTTTGTGTATATCCCCAGCAGGGGAATAGCAGGGTCAAATGGAACCTCTAATCCTAGTTCTTTGAGGATTCTCCACATTGATCTCCATAATGGTTGTAGCAGTCTACATTCCCACCAACAGTGAAGAAGGGTTCCTTTTTCTCTACAACCTTGCCAGCATTTGTTGCTGGCTAATTTCGAGATAGCCATTCTTTGTGGAGTAAAATCACAGAGTTGTTTTCACATGCATCTCTCAAATGGCCAGTGACGCTGAGCATTTCTTCATATATATCTTTTTTTTTTTTTTTTGCTTTTTTTTTTTTTTGAGACAGGGTCTCGCTGTGTAGTTCAGGCTGGCCCTGAGCTCACTATGGTGCCCAGGCAAGCCACCGCAAACTCAGCAATCCTTCTGTCTCTGCCCCCCGAGTGCTGGGATTATAGGCATGAGCCACCACACCCAGCATTGTGGTATGCGGTGTTGATTGTTGGTGGGCATGTCTCCACGCCCAGCATTATATGTGGTTACCGGGGATCGAACTCAGGACCTTGCGCTTGTGAGGCAGGGGCTGGAACCACTGAGCTAACCCTCCGGCCCTTCATATACTTCTTAACTGCTTTTACTTCTTCCTCTGAAAAGTGTCTGTTAATTTCAGATGCCCGTTTTTGAACTGGGTCTTTAAATTTGGGAGAACTGATTTTTTTTTAAGCTCTTCATATAATCTAGATAGTAGCCCTTTGTCTGAGGAATTGCTGGTAAAAAATTTTTTCCCATATTGTTGGTTGCCTTTTTGCTCTGCTCATGGTTTCTTTTGCTGTGCAGAAGCTTTTTTTTTTTTTTTTTTTTTGAGACAGGGTCTTGCTTTGTAGTTCAGGCTGGCCCTAAGCTCGATATGTAGCCCAGGCAAACCTCAAATTCAGCAATCCTGCCTCTGCCTTCCCAATGCTGGGATTACAGGCATGAGCCACTACACCCAGCACTGTGGTATGTGGTATTGATTGCTGGTGGGCGTGAGTTGCCACGCCCACCATTCTATGTGGTCACCGGGATCAAACTCAGGACCTTGAGCTTGCGAGGCAGGCACCAGAACCACTGAGCTAAATCCCCGGCCCTGCTGTGCAGAAGCTTTTTAATAGAGATTCTATTTGTTGATTTTTTTTCTGATAGATCTCATGGTATAGAGGTTTTGTTCATGAAGTCTTTTCCTAAGCCAATGTCTCCAAGAGTTTTTTTTGTTTTTGTTTTGTTTTGAGACGGTCTCACTTTGTAGTTCAGGCTGGCTCTGAGCTCACTATGGAGCCCAGGCAAGCCTTGAACTCAGCAATCCTCCTGTCTCTGCCTCCCGAGTGCTGGGATTACAGGCATGAGCCACCGCGCCCAGCACTGTGGTATGTGGTACTGATGGCTGGTGGGCCTGAGTCACCACACCCAGCATTGTATGTGGTCACTGCGGATCAAACTCAGGACCTTGCGCTTGTGAGGAAGGCACCGGAACCACTGAGCTAACCCTCCAGCCCTCCAAGAGTTTTACCTAACCTGTTTTGCAGCAGGTTTAGTGTCTCTGTTCTAATACTTAAGTCTCTCATCCACTTTGATTTTAGTTTAGTATGTGGTGAAAGAGATGGATCTAGCTTCAGTCTTTGGCAGGTTGAAACCCAGTTTTTCCAGCACCATTTGTTAAAGAGGTTATCTTTTCTCCATTGAGGATGTTTGGCTCCTTTGTCAAAGATAAGGTAACTTAGCGTATCTAGCATTGTTTCTGGATCTTCTAATCTATTTCACTGATCCTCAGGTCTATTTCTTTGCCAGTACCATGCTATTTTTACCACAGTGGCTTTATAATAAAGTTTCAAGTTGGAGAAAGTGATACCCCCTGCCGTGTCCTTATTTTCTAGAATTGCTTTTGCTATTCTAGTTGACAGTTGTTTTTAAGTAGACTTCTTTTGCAAAATTGTGCCCTGTTTGTCTTTTCATAATAGTAGTATAATGCATATGCCCATTTGGTTTTTCAGCCTTCATTGTGTCTCACTAATCTTAACCTTTTTCTGTGGTAGGATGTGGACTCATCAGAGCGGATCATTGCTCTCATGCGATGGGGGTTGGTCCCTTCTTGGTTCAAAGAAGGTGACCCTTCCAAGCTACAGTTCAACACTATCAACTGTCGCAGTGATACTATCCTGGAGAAACGGTCATTCAAGGTAGGTTGATCATTAAAGGTGGTCCCTGGTCTAGGGAAAAGGCACATACTCCATGCTCTGTTCTCCAACAGCTATTTAGTGTCTTGTATACCCGAGAAGAAAATAAGGTTCCAAAGAATGCTCCAAGCTGTTAATGTTCTGTGTTCTGTGTGACAAGACATGGCAAAACGTAGTGGTTTTTGTTTCATTTTGGGTTTTTTGCAGTACTGAAGATTGGATGCGGGGCCTTCCCTGAGCTACATTCCCATCTTTTTTTTTTTTTTTTTTTTTTGAGACAGGGTCTCGCTTTGTAGTTCAGGCTGGCTCTGAGCTCACTATGTAGCCCAGGCAAGCCTCGAACTCAGCAATCCTCCTGTCTCTGCCTCCCGAGTGTTGGGATTACAGGCGTGAGCCACCACGCCCGGCACTGTGGTATGTGATATTGATTGCCAGTGGGCGTGAGTCTCCACGCCCAGCATTGTATGTGGTCACCGGGGATTGAACTCAGGACCTTGTGCTTGCGAGGCAGGCGCTGGAACCACTGAGCTAACCCTCCGGCCCTTATATTTGTTATTTTGATACAGGGCCTTGCTAAGTTGTCCAGGCTAGGGTCTGACTGGTGATCCTCCTGCCTTAGCCTCTCAGTGTGGTAAGAGTTACAAGGATTACAGGCACACACCATCACCACCACTGCTAACATAGTGATTTAATGTGTGGATGTATTTGTAAGCATTTGGTAGCTGGAATGGATGTCCATCTGCTGGGAGGGTTAGGGCTAGAACAGCTGGAAGCCTTCGCCATGCCTAGCTGATGATGTGGGGTAGGCAAGTTCTGATGTGACAGCTCATAATCCAAGAAGACAGGATGGGTGCTGTGGGTCCTTCCAGTGCAGGGTGGGAGGGGACGATGTGGGAAATGTGGCTAAACTGGGGCTGATATTAGAGACCAGCTACCATACGTACCTGCTTATTAGAAAAGAGTTGGGGGCTGGAGCTTTAGCTCAGTGGTTCCGGCCCCTACCTCGCAAGCGCAAGGTCCTGAGTTCGATCCCGGTAACCACATACAATGCTGGGCATGGTGACTCATGCCCACCAGCCATCAGTACCACATACCACAGTGCCAGGCATGGTGGCTCACGCCTGTAATCCCAACACTCAGGAGGCAGAGACAGGACGATTGCTGAGTTCGCGGCAGCTTGCCTGGGCTACATAGTGAGCACAGGGCCAGCATGAACTACAAAGCAAGACCCTGTCTCAAAAAAAAAAAGAAAATTGTTAGGTCTCTCATGTACTTTATATCTTTTTGATATCTGTGTGATTGAATGGTGACTATATGCATAAGTAAACCAGGCTCTGTGGCTCTGACCTGTAATACCAGCTGGTTGGGAGGCTGAGGCAAGGGGTTTATCAAGTTTGAGCCCAGTCTGTACAACTTGGCAAGACCCTGTCTCAGTAAAAAGCACTGAGGGATAGATACCTTAGCAGTAGAGCACTTAGCACACATGAGACTGGGTTCCATTCTCAGTGCTGCAAAGAAAACAAAAAAGTGAGACACAGAACTCTCTGTAAGTAACACCTCCTGGGTCACACCGTGATGAGACTTTTAACTCAGTTACCATAATGGTGTTGCTGTATCACTAAGCCCATATCTTGTTCACTTATCTCTCAGGTGCCTCTGGGAAAAGGGAGACGCTGTGTTGTCTTAGCAGATGGATTCTACGAGTGGCAGCGATGTCACGGAACAAGCCAGAGGCAGCCATACTTCATCTACTTCCCCCAGACCAAGACAGAACAGGTATATGCAGCTGAGCACAGAGTATACGTGTGGGAAGGACAGGGGGTCAATCCATCCCACACACCATGTGACAGTTTACATCAGTAATGGACCACATGTGTGACACACTGTGCCACATACCCTGGTGTGTAGCAGGCTCCATGTCTACACCTTGTGGTCCTCTCAAAGTACTGAAGTCGTCTAGGGTGCATTTTGCAGAAAGGCTCCGCAATGATGCTTGAGAGCAGTCCACAGGACATTTTCTGCTTTCCTCACAGGTGGTTTGGTTTGTTTCTTTTTTGAGACAGGGTCTGCTGAGTAGTTTAGGCTGCCCTTGAACTTATGTAGCCCAGGCTAGCCTCTAACTCATGGCAATCCACCTCTCCCAGACTCCTGGGTCCTGAGAGTACAGGAAGGGGTTTTTTTGTTTTTTGTTTTTTGTTTTTTTTTGCTTTTGGAGACAGGGTCTCGCTTTGTAGTTCAGGCTGGCCCTGAGCTCACTATGGTGCCCAGGCAAGCCGCCGCGAACTCAGCAATCCTCCTGTCTCAGCCTCCCGAGTGCTGGGATGACAGGCGTGAGCCACCACGTCCGGCATTGTGGTATGCGGTGTTGATTGTTGGTGGGCATGTCTC
>PVIC010058013.1:0-10500 GCA_004025085.1 Thryonomys swinderianus | reverse complement strand
GATTTTCTTAAATCCTTATAATTCTGTACCATAGGCACCTTAGCCCAGTAATTACACTTCTGAGGACATATTCTGAGTAAATAGATGCATAGAAAATTTGGAGCAAGGCTATTTATTACTGTGTTCTTCATACCAGTGAACAGTTAAAAATGACCAAGTTTTCCACAACAGGAAAAAAATACAACAAATGTCAAATTTAAAAACAGAAGCAATGTATCAAAATCTTAACAGTTGTTAAGTCTGGATACCTCTGGGGTTATCTCTGGTTATCCCTAGAGTACCAGTGTTTGCCTTTACTTTTTCACCTGTTCATTTTTTATAATGTACCTATGCTGTAGTCACACAGAGGTTATCAGAATGGAGGTTTCCATCCCTCTAGGCTGGACATTGGTATATGCACGCAAGGGTCATTTACAGCCCCAGACACTGTCCAGAAACTTTGTTATAGGGTTTTATGAGTTTCTTATGGGGGATAACTAATGAAGTTCGCTTCATTTGGACCAAAGTAAAAAAGTGAGTTTAAGGCCTGTGGCCTCCTCTCAGACAACTGAGGTGATAGGTGATTAAAAAGTTGGCCCTGGCTGGGCGTGGTGGCTCACGCCTGCAATCCCAGCACTCGGGAGGCAGAGATAGGAGGATTGCTGAGTTCAAGGCTTACCTGGGTTACATAGTGATCTCAGGGCCAGGCTGAACTACAAAGCGAGACCCTGTTTCAAAAAAAAAAAAAAAAAGTTTGTCCTAAACCAGCATGGATTCCAATGTCTTTGAGAAGTGTAAGTTATGTCAGATAGACTGGCTCTTGAAGGTACCTTCTGTACTACAAAATACATTTCATATGTGGTTTATAATAGAAAAGGATATACTATCAGAAACAAAAATTCTTGATCTTTTCAACACATAATTCAGAAGGCTGAATAGGAAGCAGAGAAGTTGATCTTGTACAGATGGGAAGGGGACCAAGAAATGAAGGGGAAAATGGAAGGGAAAGTAAAAAGAATTAAGATGTACTTGCATACATGTGCCACCTCCCCACAGTGAGTGTAATCATTATATACTGCAAAAATACACTTTTTTTTTTTTTTTTTGAGATAGAGTCTCGCTTTGTAGTTCAGGCTGGCCGTGAGCTCACTATGTAGCCCAGGCAAGCCACTGCGAACTCAGCAATCCTCCTGTCTCTGCCTCCTGAGTGCTGGGATTACAGGCATGAGCCACCACGCCCGGCACTACAAAAATACACTTTTAAAAGTTTTTTTAAATGTCTTTTAAAGAGCATGCTATTGTTGCTGGGGATGAGACCACTTCTCTAGCACACACAAACTCTGTTTGATACCCAGCACTTCCAAAAACAAAAGGAATGTGCTACAGTGCTGTGGGATTAATGCCTGGTTTTCAGGAAAATATTACTGGTATCAACTTGTGGTTTTTTGTTTGTTTTCACATGGAATTTTTTTTTTTTAAACTGACACTTCTTTAATTCCACCAGTGTGTTCAGAGGTGTACCATAAACATCTGTCAGACTGACTTAATGTTCTTCATGGCTTTTCAGGTATGCAACTATCTACACCATGTTCCCAGTGTTCTCTTTAGTGTTGGACCAAGACGTGAAGCCAGAAATGGCAATTCTGTACCCGGAGCTGTACAAGGACCTCACCAAGGTAGGGCTGCATGACACACTTCTGTCTGGTGCTAACGCAGATCCTGGTGTGGGACAAGGAGAAAGCATGCATTTTGAAACAGTGTTTGAATAATTATTTCCTGTCTTCACAGACATTTTTATTGCTCCTAATTAATTGTGACATTTTTCTTTCAAGTATTAGCAATATAAGTCTCATGTCATTCATAAGATTAGAATTTCACTTTTATGAATTTAGCAGACAGATTTGCAAGTTTTCCAAATGGCTAGGAAGCACTCATGCTCATGTCTGTATGAAGTTTGTTCACTCAAGTCTCCACCTGTTGGCATTATTGCCCCACAGAGGATCAGCTTCCTGTCTATCTGCTGCAGAAGGGAGCATCCAAAAACCAGAATTCCGTGGAGTCCCTAACTTGGTATTTCCTGTGCATTCCCAATCTTCTCTCTAGTTGTTGGTTTTAGAAGTATATCTGAAAAGTGATTACCTCCTCTGTCCTTTAGGCCTGTGTACTGTTCTGATGCTACAGAGAAAAAGTCCACCCAGAGAATTCTACTAACCTGACACTATGCAAGTGAACCACTCATTTGGCTTGGAACTGTGCTCTGTTAAGAGCAAAGTATTTTTCAGTGTCGGGCGTGGTGGCTCACACCTGCAATCCCACCACTCAGGAGGCACAAGCAGGAGGATTGCTGTGAGTTCCAGGCTTGCCTGGGCTACATAGTGAATTCAGGGCCAGCCTGAACTACAAAGCGAGACCCTGTCTCAAAAAAAAAAAAAAAAAGAAAAAAAGAGCAAAGAATTCCTAAAAGAGGTTTTGAATTTGTGTTTCTGTGTAAATGCATACTTTGTAGCATAGAAGATATAACCACAAATAAATAGAGAGATCTTTCTCAGATGGGAAGAGGACCAAGAGATGAAGGGCTGGGAAAGGGAAAAGGAATGAAAAAAAGAAATTAAGATGTGTTATATACATGTACCAGCTCCACACAAGGAATGTAGTCATTATGTACTGCAAACGTACCAGAAGCTCAGCATTCTGAATACAAATTGTGGAAACTTTCGAGTTTTCTACATAGCTGGGTTTCCCCATTCAACTCTGAGAACAACTTCTACAACGTTCAATTAAATTTAGGTTCAGAGTTGATAACTAGAAATTATTAACTCAGATTTTTAAGGCTTTAGCAGTGTTAATACAGTAAAAAAAAAAAAAAGATTAAGCACCATCTGACCACTAACAGAATAGACTCTGGTCCAGCTGACCATTAACAGACTAGACTCTGTTGCAGCTAACCATGAACAGACCAAACTCTAATCTAGTTAACCACTAACAGAAGAGACTAGACTTAGCTAAGACTAGACTCTAGCCCCACTGACCATTAACTAACAGACTAGATTGTAATCCAGCCTAGTTTGAGGAGAACAGATTTAGTCAAGCAAACCACTATCAAATCAGGGTTAGGCCAGCTGGCTAGGAGCTGGCCAGAAAGATCCTGAGTGAATCATTTTACCCATTGGATTTTATGGTATTATTGTAAGCATCTGACTAATAAAGACCTTAAAGCTCCTTCAAAAAAATAGAAAATGCCTGTACACTTGTAATATTCAGGATAAATAGCTCATCGATAATATAAAGTAAGGTATAAACATCAAGCTTCACAATAATTGTACTTTTAGTAGCTCATATATTCCTTCTTTCCAGAGGTTCTGCACATTTGCTTAATGCTACCTCACAAATGGAAGGCAGAAGCAAACTTTCATTTAAGAATATAAGACTAGAGTACCAAAGGAATTGCAGTCATTCTAGGCTGGCATTCCTGCTGCATCTCCAATGCTGGAGGAAGTCTTGTTGGCAGGACTGTAATAAAGACAAGCACAGTCTTTATCAAGGGTCAGACAAAAGAACTGGAACACATGAAGATTTACATTGTACCCACCAGCATATTCCTTTATGGGTATCTGAATTAGTAATTAAAAGATGTCTGTAGGGTTACAAGTGAGTGATTTCATCTCTAGCCATGGAACCAGTACTTGTCATTAGCTGGCACCATGTATCCATGAGGGGATATGTGCAGTTCTGAGTGAATTGCATATCAGAAAGGGTCTAAGTTTCCTTTTTTTTTTTTTTTTTTTTTATGCTTTTTGGAGACAGGGTCTCGCTTTGTAGTTCAGGCTGGCCCTCAGCTCACTATGGTGCCCAGGCAAGCCGCCGCGAACTCAGCAATCCTCCTGTCTCTGCCTCCCGAGTGCTGGGATTACAGGCATGAGCCACCATGTCTGGCATTGTGGTATGCGGTGTTGATTGTTGGTGGGCGTGTCTCCACACCCAGCATTCCATGTGGTTACCAGGGATTGAACTCAGGTCCTTGTGCTTGCGAGGCAGGCGCCAGAACCACTGAGCTAACCCTCCAGCCCTAAGTTTCCATTTTTGTTAAGGTCATCAACAACTCCTCCTAAGGTAGAACACCTTTTCTACATATATTCTAATAAGAATTCATTCATTTTCTCTTCATTCCTTTTCTTTATACTTTTTCTTTGTATCACCAGTGATAGGCAGAAAGCATGCTAACAAAGGTGAAGGAAGGGTGAGGAACTGGCTGAGGATAGGAGTCAGGACATGGAACAGCTATAGCAGCCAGGCGTTCTGCTTGGGAACCTCGAACATAAAAAGGCATTGTAAAAATTGAGGGCATCCAGGGCTGGAGGGTTAGCTCAGTGGTTCCGGCGCCTGCCTCGCAAGCGCAAGGTCCTGAATTCGATCCCCGGAAACCACATACAATGCTGGGCGTGGAGAGTCACGCCCACCAGCAATCAATACCACATACCACAGTGCAGGGTATGGTGGCTCACACCTGTCATCCCAGCACTCGGGAGGCAGAGGCAGGAGGATTGCTGAGTTTGAGGCTTGCCTGGGCTACATAGTGAGCTCAGAGCCAGCCTGAACTACAAAGCGAGACCCTGTCTCAAAAAAAAAAAAAATTTGAGGGCATCCAGCCAGTGTAACCAACATGTTACTGTGTTAATTTTCTAGTGCTGTCAGTGGCTGGGTGACTGTTTCCATATGTTCCAGCCTCCACCCAGGAGGGGAAGGGCCTGTGGGATATGTATTTCTGCCCTTGCAACTTTTCTGGGTCTAACATTATCTTTCAAAAAGTTTTAAAGTAGCCAAACCCAAGGCATTTTTATGGCTAATGAATTGTAGCTTACAAAGCTGCAGTCTTGAGATTCCTGAACAGTGTGTCCGCTCCTGAGCCTCACCTGGGTGCACCCAGGGCAAGTGAGAGTCAGATTACTTACTGTCCAGTTTCCAGTCCTCTCTGATCTGTTAGGAGATGCTGTGTAAGAGAAGCGACATAGAGAGCAGGTAAAGACAGCTCTATGGGACGTCATTGTGTGCATCAGTAATTCCTCTCTGCTCAGGAGCTTTGTTCTTGTTGCATTTGTTTTCCATTTTTATTGCCTTTGTAGTATTTTTATTCCTCATTTCCCCTAATTATTATAATTATGGAAATATTTTTAAAATCTTATCTGTTCTAAGAAGAATCAGAAATGGAGGTAGGGTGAGAAAATACAATACTGACAAAAGTGGTCACAAACACAGGATAGAGAGAATCCTAGTGTTTTTGAACAGTTAGGATGTTTCTCTGCTGGTCACACACTGACTAACAGATGTAATCACGTATAAACAAACACATCAGTCTGCCTGTCAGCATAATCTGTACATGTGTGCAGCACATGTATAATCACTCAGACTAATTGTGTATAATCATGTGTGCATATATAATGTGCACATTGGTAATATATGCATACTTTACATATAATATGGCACAAATCTATGTATAATCATAATGAATATACATGACAGTGTAATCTATGCATACATTACACACACCTGGGCTCTAATCCACTTGTGTATAAACATATACACAGCAATTTGCATGTCACTGTAATCTGCATGTTATCCATATCGTGGTACTTAATACTGTCATACTAGTTATTTTAGTTGTTTAAACTATTGTATTGGGTTTGTTTCACTTAACATTATGGGTTCAAGGTGCATCCATCTACCTAAAAATGCCTCAAATTTATCCTTCTTTCTGGCAGAATAGTATGCCATTATATACTATGTAATACCATATTTTCTCTATCCATTTATCTCTTGATGGATATATGAGCTGTTTACAAGATGTAGCTATTATAAATTGTGCTTCTGTACACATTGGTATGTGTATATATCACTGTACTGTAATGCTCTTAACTCTTCGGGAGATACCTAAAAGGGCTGCAGCTGGATCACATGGAGCTCCTAGTTTTAATTTTTTGAAGTAATTTTATTCATCTTAATGTGGATTGATCTAAAATTCTTGATTTTATTTTTTACATTTCTCTTGATACATAATCAAAGTATATTTTTTGAAGTCTAAAATGTAACACCAGTAACATTTTTTTTTTTTGAGACAGTCTCACTCTGTAGTTCAGGCTGGCCCTGAGCTCACTATGTAGCCCAGGCAAGCTGCCACGAACTCAGCGATCCTCCTGCCTCTGCCTCCCGAGTGCTGGGATTACAGGCATGAGCCACTACACCCAGCACTGTGCTATGTGGCATTGATTGGTGGTGGGCGTGCGTCTCCACGCCCAGCATTGTATATGGTTTCCGGGGATCGAACTCAGGACCTTGTGCTTGCGAGGCAGGTGCCAGAACCACTAAGCTAATCCTCCGGCCCACCAGTAACATTTTTTAAATATACTGTGTTTCTTAGTTTCCACATAGTTTATTGATATAAGGTACATACAGAGGAATCTGCAGCACAAAAATGAAGAAACCCTAGAGCACAGCAGGAGGGGAATGGTGGGCAGGACTGACCCAGCCATCTGTGTCCTTAGCTTGTGGGCTCAGGCCTACACCAGCTGCCTGGCCACAGTCCCTGTTGAATTAGTGTTTGGTGCATAAATGAGTGAGTGATTAAATCCATCAGTCAGAGCAATAGACATTTTCTTTCTTTTCCTTAAAACAAATGAAAAGTTGTGGGTCCAGGAAGAATATCTTTATACATAGCCTGAAATCCATAGTGAATTAATTGCTTCCATGAATAATGTATTTGTATCATCAAATATAATGAGATTTTTGTCTCAAAGCTAAAGTCATAATAATCAGAAAACATCCGCATAAAGGAGCAAGAGATTTATGCATATTTCCCTGAACTTTTTTATTTTATTAATATTACAGTCAGCTTAAATACAGAAGCATTCATATACATGCAGATTTGATGTACTATCTTAAACACTTTTTTATAAACTTTCAGTATAAATGCTCTCATTTACCTTTCAACGTACAAATTGATAAATACTTCACATAAATTATCAGAATGTATTTTAGGAAATCTGGCTACAAAGTAAACCTCTTATTTCTTGTATCAAAAAGTTTCTTTTTAAGTGCAAGTAAAATTAGGCAGATGAATTTTATGACCAAAGACAAAACGTCCAGTTGTGTCTAGTTAGATAGACCATTGCAGTTGGAAAACAGGTGTTTTTAAAAACCTGCTTAAAATAAATCAATATTTAAATGTAAAAATCTATATTGACTTGTAATAAATTGTGGTGTGTTTGAGTCTTCCTGTCCTCACATGTAGTAAAGACTCAGATTCAGTCAGCAACTTCCCCAGTGAACACTTGTAACCAAGAGAAAATTTAAGTAGAAGTAAAACTCTTACCTTTTATAATTGGGTACAATTATAACTCACATACCTGCTCTTTGTTAGGTTTTCCAGAACAACGGCCAGAGTTTTTGTTCAGCACACATGTCCCCTGCCCAAGCATTGGTATCTTTAAAAGTCCTCAGCAGCCTCCCAGTGGATGCACGATTCAGACCCGGACTCTGGCATGTCGTTGCCATTGTGCATCTCTGCTGTGTCTTCTGATATTCCCTGGCCCCCATGACGTTCGTTTTTCCTTGTTGGCATATTCTGTCCAAATTATCATAGGAAGTTCCCCTGTATGGGTGGAGAAACCCCAAATCAAATGCAGAACTTAGAGCTCTGGTCAGTTACATCAGAGTGCCAGAGACCTGCTACTGCAGCCTGAGAAAGTCTCGAGGCTTCATGGGTTTCTTCATCTGTAAGTAGAAGAGACCAGGTTCTGATGGTGATCTAAGCTGACCCTGTCCTGAAGGACCTATCAAAGTAAGGGCAGTAGGTTCACGATTTCTTCTTGGATTGAAATACTTTGAGCAGCACAGTTAAACAAAAGTAATCTTCAACCAGGATCTTTTGCTTCTGACACATTTCCTCAAAATCTATATCAAGTTTTTAAAGTAAATTATTGCACAAGGAACTATAAGAGGGAAGGGTTGCCTACAAAATGGCAGCTCTTCCAGAAAGGATTTAAGGGACAGCACATTTTCATTTGAAGTAAGCTGATCCTACCTACTTACTGAAGAGCTGTCACATTTTTTTTATCTGAAGAAACTAAAATGTAAATACAAGAAAATTTGTTCCCAAGAAATAAAGAGGGTAAATTTTTATTACAAATAGAGTCAATATCTCCTAGTTCATTTAAATGTTTGTCTATAGATGTCAACTTCTAGTCACTAGGAAGCAGGGATTGTAATAACCTCTGTGGCTTAGTCGTGTAGACCAGGTGGGGGCAGACCAGAGAGTCCCACCCATCTCAAGAGCTCAGTAGAGCTTGTGACACCTGAAGGGACAGCTCCTGCAGGGACAGGTATAGGGATAGCAGGTTCACCTGAGGTTCCCCAAGAAGATGAGGTCACACAGCATACATGGTGGGCTTGGGGACCTGGGCCTTTGATAAGCTTCTTGGAAACATTTAAGCCAGACATGCCATTCTGCCCTTCTAACAAACTTTTCCCTTCATTTACCCCAGGGAAGATCCTTATCCTTCAAGACTTTCCTCATCTGGGTTTTAATCAGCATTTACCAAGGTAAGATGGGACATGATTTTACTGTACCAAAGAAATATTTTTGGTCTTCTCTTAGCGATATTATTTTTACTTCCAGGTTAAATTCCAGTCACTTAAAATTTCATCAACAGTTAAACATTACCTTCTGTTTAATCTTGTCAGTTGCTACTCCAGCAAAGTGGATTGCAGTTTTTCAAAGGATGCATGTTAGCTAAAAACTGACTTACTCCTCATTAAACATTAACCAAGAAAACTCTAACAAGCCCTTTTTACATTGTGTCCCTGCACGGTGATTTTCTTTCGCAGAGTGATGCTATCAAAGGCTCTGAGGAGTCTGAGTTATGTAACTCAAGTCATTAGCGACTGTTGGTGTCCCAGGTTAAGTGAGAAGTTCTTACAAGTGTAATTAGCTGCACTTGACATAGAGGACATGAAAAGAATCAATTCACACCTACTGACATGCAGGTGTGGCTCCTATGTGACATCTCTAACCGTCCAGGAAAGCGTCCTGCCTTATTTTATCTGCAGTCCCACATTTGGCTGGAGTGCCTAACCACATGGAGTATGGTACCTGATCCTGTATTTTAGCTGCCAGGAAGGAGTTAGCCATTTCTGTGATACTTTCCTGGCCTGCCTGCAAAGTAATCCAGGTTCTAAGCCAAGCAGACGAAGCTGTCCTTTAAGAGGTCATTCTGCCCATCTTCCAGGAGGCATCCTCATGTATGGCGCCCTCGTGCTTTTCGAGTCAGAGTTTGTCCACGTCGTTGCCATCTCCTTCACGGCCCTGATCCTGACTGAGCTGCTCATGGTGGCACTGACCATCAGGACGTGGCACTGGCTGATGGTCATGGCAGAGTTCCTCAGTCTAGGCTGCTATGTGGCCTCACTTGCTTTTCTAAATGAGTATTTCGGTAAGTGGCTTAAAATTATTTTTGAATATTGTCCGTTAATGGTTTTTAACTATTTATTATTGTTACTTTATAAAACATCATCTTAAATTGTAGATCACAATAAATCCCATACTATAAAGTTTTGCAGCAAAAAAATTTGTTTTTGTGGAAAGGTAAAATTACTTGCATTAATTTATAAAGTTAAGATTTTCACCATCTAGTTTTTTAAAAGACATTAAAGTTAAAGATGTGGTGGCTCACGCCTGTGATCCCAGCACTCGGGAGACAGAACCAGGAGGATTGCTGAGTTCGAGGCTTTCCTGGGCTACATAGTGAGCTCAGGGCCAGCCTGAACTACAAAGCGAGACCCTGTCTCAAAAAAAATTAAAAATAAAATAAAGTTGTGTTCATGTCCAACAACTCTTTCTACAAGAGTTGTGTTGTTTGTCCTTACTTTCATGGTGCAAGCCACTAGCTACTCTTAAGGCAGACAGTTTCAGAGAGAAAACCCAGGTGCCCACAGGCCACACACTCCAGGCCTTCCCCTCAGCTATCTGCACAGTCACAGAGCGGAGCGCAACCAGGGAGCTCGTAGTGGCATCGGATGTTACTATCATTCCACCCCAGGGCTAGGGTCTCCCCTCTCTTCCTGATGAGCCGCAGCTTCCAGCCGCTTCCAGTGTGGGCTGTGTTCCTGAGCCTAGCCCAGCCTACTGTGACTTCCCAGGGGCCTTAGGACAGTGGTATGGCCCACATTTTCCTGTCATCTGTCAGTCAGCCTTTCTCCAGTGATGAGGTTTCCCTAGAAATGGGCTTGGGGCCTCCCGCAACCCTTAGAGCCACTCCTGAATAAAATGGACCATCGAAATCAAGCTGGCGATAGTTTGCTTGACCAGGCCCCTCTCTGTACATCTGCAGTCCTTGCACCCTTCATTCCCAGGACTTCTCCACCCCCTTGCTGGTCCACACCTATTGGTGCATTTCATCGTGCAGACTCATCTCTTCCCCCTGTCTCAGGCCTTTTCTATCCAGAAATTGAAAAGGATGAAAGTAATGTTGT
>PVIC010058012.1:0-10500 GCA_004025085.1 Thryonomys swinderianus | reverse complement strand
TGGGCGTGGTGGCTCACGCCTGTAATCCCAGCACTCGGGAGGCAGAGACAGGAGGATTGCTGAGTTCGAGGCTTGCCTGGGCTACATAGTGAGCTCAGGACCAGCCTGAACTACAAAGTGAGACCCTGTCTCAAAAAAAAAACATGTAAAGGAGAATGTTTCATACAAATTGATAGGCTACAGTTAAAGTAGTTCACAGAAAAAAAATCTATCAATGTAAATACTATTGTTGTTAATAAATAAAGATTATAATAAACTAAATGCCTACACTTTAAAAATTAAAAAGAGCCAGGGATTTGTTTCAGTGTTGATGCCACCTGCCTTGCAAGCACAAGGTTATGAGTTTGGTCCCTGATACCACAAAAAAAATGAAATAATTAAAATTGAAAAGAACATCAATATAAACTAAAAGGCAATAAAAGGGAGAATTCAAAAAAACAAAATATGAAAATGAACACCATAAATGAAGTGAAATAAAAACAATAAAAAAGAGACAAATACTTCATAAATCTAGTAAGGAAGATTTATAAAAAGAATGAAATTATAGGACCAGAGATTTAGCTTAGTGGTTCCAGCGCCTGCCTAGCAAGTGCAAGGTCCTGAGTTCGATCCCTGATAACCACATACCACATACCACAGTGCCGGGCATGGTGGCTCATGCCTGCAATCCCAGCACTTGGGAGGCAGAGGCAGGAGGATTGCTGTGAGTTCCAGGGTAGCCTGGGCTACATAGGGAGCTCAGGGCCAGCCTGAACTACAAAGCAAGACCCTGTCTCAAAAAAAAATTTCGGGACCGGAGAGTTAGCTCAGTGGTTCCGGTGCCTGCCTCGCAAGCTCAAGAACCTGAGTTTGATCCCCGGTAACCACATATAATGCTGGGTGTGGAGACACACCCACCAACAATCAACACCGCATACCACAGTGCTGGACGTGGTGGCTCACGCCTGTCATCCCAGCACTCGGGAGGCAGAGACAGGAGGATTGCTGAGTTCGCGGCGGCTTGCCTGGGCACCATAGCGAGCTCAGGGCCAGCCTGAACTACAAAGCGAGACCCTGTCTCAAAAAAGCAAAAAAAAAAAAAAAAATTCCAATGTTATACGTGATTTTGAAATGTATATAAATTGTACCAATAAAGAATTCAATTTAAAAAATTCCTTATGCCATGGAGATGGAAATGTACAATGGTGCAGTTGCTATGGAAAACATCTTAGCACTTTTTTGGTGCATTAAATACATAATTATCAAGTGCTACAACAATTCTGCTGTTAGGAATTATCCTAGAAGAATTGAAAGCAGGTGTCTGCACAAAACTTGTGCATGGAGGTTCAAGCTGTATTATTTGCAACAACCAAAAGGTAAAAATTATCCAAATATCTAGCAAGATATAGATGGATAAACAAAATGTGGAATATCATACAGTGGAATATTACTACAGCCTTTAAAAGGAACAAAGCACTAATATTTACTACTATGTGGATAAACCTTAAAAACACATGTTGAGTGCTCACTTCGGCAGCACATATACTAAAAACACATGTTGACTTGGAGAAGGCAGACACAAAAAGCCACATAATTCATGATCTTATTACTTGAAATATCCACAATATATAAATACACAGAAATAGAAAATTGATCAGTGGTAGTGAAATGCTAGGGGGAATGGATAATGTCTACTTATGGTGTGGGCTTCCTTTTGAGGTAAGAAATTCTGAAACTAGATGTACACCACCACAAATGGACTGAATTATACACTTTAAGCTTGTTCAGATTAATGCCTCTCTTAATTTTATTATAGTAAGAAAATCCTGATTCTATCCTCAACCCATGAAATCCAAATTTTTGGAAGTGGGGTCACAAGATGATCCAAATTCAAAAACTTCAGGCTGGGGGTGGCTCAGCAGAGCTTTCGCATAACATGTATGAGGCCTCGGGTTCCATTCCCAGAATTTAAAAAATTTAAAAACCAAAACCAGGGCTGGAGGGTTAACTCAGTGGTTCCAGCACCTGCCTCGCAAGTGCAAAGTCCTGAGTTCAACCCCCAGTAACCACATACAATGCTGGACATGGAGACTCACACCCACCAACCATCAATACCACATACCACAGTGCCGGGCGCGGTGGCTCACGCCTGTCATCCCAGCACTCAGGAGGCAGAGGCAGGAGGATTGCTGAGTTCGAGGCTTGCCTGGGCTACATAGTGAGCTCAGAGCCAGCCTGAACTACAAAGCGAGACCCTGTCTCAAAAAAAAAAAAAAGAAATCCTATATAGTTTATAGGCAGCTAGGACTGAGAATGTGGGGGAATTGAGGTCCCATTTAAAGTACATAGATTTATCAAAGGTAATCATATTTTGCATAGTTCTGGACCCAGATAACACAGAACATAGAACAATATTTATTACAAAAGGATTGATATAATCCCCTGCATACCACTGGATTATAGTGGAATGAAACTAGAAATCAATACCAAAAGAAACCACAGAAACTGTGCAAACACACAAAGATTAAATAATACATTACTGAATGGTCAATGAATCACAGGAGAAAGACAAGACATTAGAGTTCTTAGAGTCAAATGAAAATAAAGCTACTGCATATCCAAACTTATAACCATAAAGAAAGCTGTTCTAATAACAGAAAGCTACAGTTGTGAATGCACACATGAAAACAATAGAGGAATGCCAAACAAGCAAGCTAATGATGCATTGCCAAGTCCTAGAAAGACGAGAACAATCCAAATCTGAAACTAGTAGAAGGGGAAAACGTATGAAAATTAAAGCCAGGGATTTAGCTCAAGTGGTATTGTGCCTACCTTGGAAGCACAAGGACCTGAGTTTGATGCCTGGTAATACAAAAAAAAAAATTATGAAAATTAGAATAGAAATTAATGAAAATGAGACTAAAAACAATACAAATAATCAGTGAATCAAAGAGCAGATTCAAAGAGTGAATCAAAGAGTAGATTCTTTGAAAGGATGGGAAGGAGATTTAGTGATGGGAAGGGGCACTAAAAAGAATTGAAATGCTATATTTCATGTAGCAATTCCCCCATGGTGAATTTGTTTACTATGTATCACATATGCTAATAAAAAGATTGAGACAGAAAAATTAATATTTATAATAAAGAAGGCGCTCCACCAAATAAGCAATCCAGAGATAACCAAATATGCAAATAGTATTTGAGATGAGCAGTCATAGGAAAATAGGAGTAACAATGACTTGCCCTGTCATTCATCGGATGATTGGAAATAATTTCTTAAAAACACCCATGCTTAAAAGAGGCACTCCTACTGTTAGTGGGAATGAGTCTTTAATTTTGCTCTTTTAGAAAGTTAATATAACAATACTCATTTGAAATTCCACATCTACTACTTCCGTCCTAACAAAATATGTTTGTTGTGCCAACAAAAGACAAACTGGAAAGTACCTACTTCCTCTCAAAGGTAGAGTGGTTGAATAATTGGAGTGTGTTCATTTTGTGTTCATTGTGTTCCCCAAAGTCAAAGTGATCGTGAAAGGTAAACATTTTTAATTGATTTCAGACATCTGGGTAGCAGTGACAGCACAACTACAGACTCTTGTGAAAAGAGGAATTTCAGGACTACTTCAGAAAGTGGCAAAAATTATTATGCATCGATTAAAAATAATGAGGCAGATGTCTATCTCTTTACTTCAGGGAATTCCATGGTACAGGCACTAAAAATAATGAGCTATCTGTTTTCCTGAAGGGATTCCAGACTGCACACGCTGCCAACCACAAGAACAAATAAGTCAGCAAACTTTATGGATACATAGTTGACATGCTCTCAGACACAAACAAAGGTCTGGACAAATAAATGTTAGTTACCTGAAATCTGCATACAAGGGGTGATCAAAATATACAGTGAATATTTGAATTTATTACAGTAAAATACACATTATCATAAACCACTCTTAAAATCTTCCCCCTCATTTGGAACACACTTTTCCCATTGTTCTTGCTACTTTCTGAAGCAGTTCTGGGAGTTTTCTTCTGTAAGTGTCTTTATAAGGTGTGGGCTCTAAAAATACAGTTAACACTGTTGTCATGTGCCGTCCCCTGGGAAGGCTGGCTCATAAAGACATCATGGTGTGTCCTCCTCCCCTTCTTCACCAGAACTAGCATCAAGAGATGTCTAGCTCTTCCCCAAAGTCAAAGTGATCGTGAAAGGTAAACATTTTTAATTGATTTCAGACATCTGGGTAGCAGTGACAGCACAACTACAGACTCTTGTGAAAAGAGGAATTTCAGGACTACTTCAGAAAGTGGCAAAAATTATAATTGTGGTCAAAGCCATGGGAAGTATCGTGAAAAGGATTAATGGCAATATGTCTTTTATCATAATGTTTTAATTCAAATATTCACCACATTTTTTATCTTACCTTGTGTATATTCTGATAATAATAATAAATTAAGGCTGGGCGTAGTGGCTCATGCCTGTAATCCCAGCACTCAGGAGGCAGAGACAGGAGGATTGCTGAGTTCACGGCGGCTTGCCTGGGCACCATAGTGAGCTCAGGGCCAGCCTGAACTACAACGCAAGACCCTGTCTCAAAAGCAAAAATAATAATAATAATAATAACAATAAATTAAGGATATGGAAACATCGCCAGAATGAAGTATATGAAAAATATAAGGTTCAGAGATGCTACTTTTATGATTTTTAAGTGGAGAATAAGTAACTCTGTGTGTGTGTGTGTGTGTGTGTGTGTGTGTGTGTGTGTGTACAAAGAGACTGAACATTTAGCTGGGCGTGGTGGTGCCCACCTGCCATCTCCACACTCAGAAGGCTGAGGCAGGAGGATAGCTCTAAGTAGGAGGCCAGTCTGAGCTACATAGTGAGTTCAAGGCTAGCCTGGACTACATAGACAGAAGTTGTCTCAAAAAACAAAGAAGGAAGAAAGAGAGATAGACTGAGAGAAACAGACAGAGCCTGAGAGGGACAAAGAGAGAGACAGAGATAGAGGCGGGCAAAGAGACAGACAAACAGGGAGACCAAGAGCCAGGGGAAATCTGCCCAAGGGAACGTTAGCAGGGATTGTTCATGAAGGCAGCTCATTAGGGACTGGAAAACAAGAGCCTCTTTGGGGGAAGGCATTTATTACAACATAACATAACAACTTTCCAAACCAAACATTCGAATTACTCAGTTAAAAAGTCCATTTTTTTTCCTTTGAGATAGGAGCACACTAAGTTGCCCCGCTTCCCTCAAGCCTGATGTGCTCCTTTCTGAGCTGCCTCGGTGGCCGGCATCAGTGCACCATCGACCCTCTCAGATGTTAACTCGGGGGCTAAGGATGTGGCTGGTTCACAGAGTGGTTGTCGAACACGTGTGAGGCTCTGCATTACACGCGCACACACACACACACACACACACAAGTTAACTTTTTAAAGAAATCAAAATGCCCAAGGAGGCATAAGGTTAAGATAAAAGGACTCCAGGAGACCAAAGTGGAGAACAGAGACGGGTCACAAAATGGACATTCCCAAGAAGAAAAAGCAAACCAAAGCTATGTTGAGTAAGAGCAAGGGAGGACTCCATAATCCCCACCCAAAGTGCGGTTTGAACAGACTTCAGTAAGCTGATGCAGGAAGAATTCTCTGTTGATCAGAAAGCATTTTTAGCAAGGCCAAGGAGAGATACCACACCTGACCTATGACAGATGACCAGAAGCGTTGGACAGGCCTGTGGTACAGAGCACACACCCAGCAGCTGTGAGGCTGAGCACCATCCTCGGCACCGAAAGAAAGAGAAGTGTGCGACACAGTCACGTACTCTGCCCCTTTCCTGATTGCTAACGACTTTCCGGGAACCTTCCTAGGTGAATCAAATGGTACAAATCTCCTGGCCTCGTGGGGTTTCCATCGGGACTGAAAGAGTGAGAACACATCGCGATCCCCACCCCGCCTGCAGACTTCCAGGGGGCTCCGTCGGGGCGGAGAGGGACCTGAGGGAAAGGGTCCCCGCAGCTGCTCTCTCCTGCCCGACCCACCATCCAGCCTCCCCGAGAGAAAAAGTCACAGGTGACCAGAGACAAAAGAATTAGCATCCTCTTTGTTAACGAGCAGCCATGGGAATGGGGTCCCCAAGAGCCCCCCAACGAGAAATACCCTGCTGTGCCTGGGCCTCCCGCACCTGCCCCAGCCTGCGGGCGGGCACTGTCAGCTCTTCCCTTAGACATCAGTGGTGTCGAAGCCGCCGCACAGACGGGCCTTCCGTCCCCTGTCTGGGGCCCAGAGCTGAGTTTTCTCCAGTGACCAGTGGAGCAAGAACTTCCACCCCGGTGAGCATGTGCGGGACAGAGCATGTTGAGCTGGAAGATGGCGGTGGAGAGGAAGCTGAAAGAGGGAAAGGGAGAGAGCGAGGCAGGGAGGGCAAGCAGGACTGAGCCCCGTTCTGGGCTCTGAGAGATGGGGGGGGGGCTTCAGGTCTGAGGCCAGAGACACCTGCAGGAATGGAAGAAACGCGCACACGCAGAGCTCTCCGGGAATGATTCCTGGGCCCTCAGCACCGCCAAGAACTTGCTGTGAACGCTGACGCAGGGGCCCCGCGGACACCCGGGCCTGGGCCTCGCTATCCTCTAACGAGCCAGCCCAGTGACCGCGCTGCACGCTGAGCTGACGGCCGCCACCCTTAGCTCGGCACTGATGGCTGCCGCAAATGTGCCCAGGGAGGCACCAGAGCAAGGCCTGGACGCTGCATTTCCACTTCAAGCCCAACTCCAGGAAGCCCCCAAAGTAATGCGGGGCTTCGCTGAAGGCTCTTGGGGTTGCTCATAAAGGGGTCTGTGCTGCTATCCTTCCTGAAACCTTCCTTTCACCTCTAAGGGTCCCGTTTCTCATAGTCACTGTTTTAAATCTTTCCATCAGTCCTGTTTTGCTCTTGTTATTGCTATTGTTATTTGTTTGTTTTCTTTTTGAGACAGCGTCGTGCTGCATAGACCAGGCTGGCCTTGAACTCACTGTGTGGTCCTACTTGGTCTTAAATTCCTAGGTTCGAGGGACCCTCCTGCCTCAGCCTCCCCAGTAAGCTAGGATGACAGACGGTCATGCACCGCCAAACCCAGCAACGTGCAGCCTTCCACAGATCCGTGTACCTCATTCTTCAGCTTGCATTCTGATCTCCCTTCAACCCTTGTCTCTTTTTGGAGACTAATACTGCTGGGAAGGCAGTATTAGGAGAGAAGAATTTACAGTGCTTGTCACTGAATATTTTCCCTCACATGTGTCGACAATACAGAGTTTAGCTTTGAAATGGCTCCTCATAAGACAAGGAGAATGACTGTATATGCAGAGTCAGCAGCCTGGGAGAAAGGGGAGAGAGATCCGAGGTGAGAAGAGACGGGCTCCTTTCAAGCCAAATGCTCTGAGCAGCCGAACCAACCCCAATATTCTTAGCTCCATACGAACCACGCTAAACAATCTAGCTCTTAAGGAGGTGTTGATTCTTTTGGAGTGCTGCCATTAAATTCCCCTGATATGTACTTGTTGGGAACTGATTTTAAAAGATGCCACCTGAGCTGGAGATTTAGCTCAGTGGTTCTGGCGTCTGTCTGGCAAGCGCAAGGTCCCTGGTTTGATCCCAATCACCACATGCAATTGCCAGTGGTGACTCACACCCACCAGCAATCAGTACCACATACCACAATGCCGGGCGGGCATGGTGGCTCACGCCTGTAATCCCACCACTCGGGAGGCAGAGGCAGGAGGATTGCTGAGTTCGAGGCTTGCCTGGGCTACAGAGTGAGCTCAGGGTGAGCCTGAACTACAAAGCAAGATCCTTTCTCAAAAAAAACAACAACAATAGCAAAAAGAAATATACCTGGGTTCCTTTTAGTATATAAATACTGTGTTCAAGTTTGATTCTATTTGATTTTGTTATCTGGGAAGTTTTTATGCCACTGGAAAAAAAGAGAGAGAGAGAGATGTGTCAGTAAACTTCCTGTCACTCTCACTAAACTATTGAAGTAATGGACCTATAAGGAAGCAAAGGGGGGGGGGTCTCCAGGCTCACAGCTTCAGAGGTGTTAGTCCATGGTTGCTTAGCCCTGGGGTTAGGAACTGTGTGGGGCAGCTCACAATAGCAAGAGCACATGCTCTCCTTGTAACAGCAGGAAGCAAAGACAGAGAGAGACAGGAAATGGCCAGGATCCCACAATCCTCCTCCAGGGCACAACCCCATGACCTAACTTTCTCCTGTGAGGGCTTGCCTCATAAAGACTCCACCCAAGGAGCTGAGGACCAAGTCCTTTAGCATATGGATGCCTCAAAATCTAGGCAAAAGGCCATCCATGTTGTCCAAAAGGGTGGAGAACATCAAGCTGACCATAAAGAACTAAGTTAAGTCTTTGAGATGCCATCTCAGGCATGAATCCCTCAGGGAAACAGAATGCACTGAACAGAAATGCTTGAAGAGAGCCTCCCACAGAAAATGTACTGTGAGGAATAGATGAGATTTAGGGATGTAGCTCAGTGGGACAGCACTTGCTTAGCATGCTCTGGGCCCTGCGTTCACTCCCCAGCACCACCAACACAACAGCAAGCAAAAAACAACAAAAATAAATATATTCGCTATAAAGCATATAACCCATACATCTCCACAGGAAGCTGGGACTAGAACACCATTTCTGACTCCCAGCATTATGTTTTTCTCTCCCCTTTTTGTTCCCAGTAGACACAAGTTCTCCATGGAACCACAAAACCAAACAACAGTCTCCAAATTCCTCCTGCTGGGACTCTCAGAGGATACAGAGGTACAGTCCATGCTTTTTGGGCTGTTCCTCTTCATGTACCTGGTCACTGTGCTGGGGAACCTGCTCATCATCCTAGCCATCATCACAGACTCCTACCTGCACACGCCCATGTACTTCTTCCTCTGCAACCTGTCCCTGGTTGACATCTTCTTCTCCTCCACCACTGTCCCCAAGATGCTGGTAAACATGTGGACCCAGAGCAAAGCCATTACCTTTGCAGGCTGCCTTGCCCAGATGTATGCCTTTCACCTCTTTGGAACAATGGACAGCTTCCTCTTGGCCGTGATGGCCATTGACAGGTTCGTGGCCATCGTCCACCCACTGCGCTACTCGGTCCTCATGAGCCCCTGCGTCTGTGGGCTGCTGGTGGCGGGACCGTGGGTGGTCACCAACCTCCAGTCCCTGGTACACACCTGCCTCATGGCTCAACTGACCTTCTGTGGCAGCTCTGAGATCCCCCACTTCTTCTGTGACCTCATGCCCTTGTTGAAGCTCTCCTGCTCAGACACACACACCAGCGAGCTGGTGGTCTTTGCTTTTGGCATCATCATGGGCATAAGCCCGCTGTCCTGCATCCTCCTCTCTTATGTCTGCATTTTCCGGGCAGTCTTCCGGGTCCCTTCTGCGCAGGCCAAGTGGAAAGCCTTCTCCACTTGCAGCTCGCACCTTACAGTGGTGTCGCTATTCTACGGGACCATCTTCGCCACGTACTTACAGCCCACGTCCCTCAGCTCCTCCCAGAAAGACAAGGCAGCTGCGCTCATGTGTGGGGTGATCATCCCTACCCTGAACCCCTTTATCTACAGCCTCAGGAACAAGGACATGAAGGCTGCCCTGAGGAAGCTAGTCAGCAAGGCAGCCTCCTTCCAGGCCTAAGGCAAAATAGTCGCTACCCTGTCCCAGGACCACTGTTAATGCGAGGGCACAGAGACGGATCCCAATCCTGTCCCAGAGGGGCTCAGAGTCGAGGGGAACAGGCCACATACACAAATCCTTGCAGATCGGTATGGAAACTGGCCGAGAGCGGACCTCTTCGATGGAGCACTCGCCTGGCCAGCTCAAGGTTCTGGGTTCAATCCCAGCACTCTCTGGGAAAAAAAAAAAAGATGAAGGGCCGGAGGGTTAGCTCAGTGGTTCCGGCGCCTGCCTCGCAAGCACAAGGTCTGAGTTCGATCCCTGGTAACCACATAGAATGCTGGGCGTGGAGACTCACACCCACCAGCAATCAATACCGCATACCACAGTGCTGGGTGTGGTAGCTCACACCTGTCATCCCAGCACTAGGGAGGCAGAGACAGGAGGATTGCTGAGTTCGAGGCTTGCCTGGGCTACATAGTGAGCTCAGAGTCAGCCTGAACTACAAAGTGAGACTCTGTCTCAAAAAAAAAAAAAAATGAAGATGGAGTAACCTCGTGAATGTATCATAAAGAAGTGGATGAAGTACTTTTAGGAGACCAAATAGGAAGCTTTCTTTCTCCTCAGGATTCACCTTCCCCGAAGAATATCAGAGAAGCATAGAAAATCCAAGAGACCTTAAATCAGCCCTCCCTGGGACATCGGGCATGTAGACTCTCTACATGGAAAACATTAGCTGGACAAAAGATGTAGTTATCCCTTTTCTTTGCAGTACTAAGGGCTATTTATGGTACCCAGGGGCACTCAACCACTGAACTGCATCCCTGGACCTTTTGTGTGTATGTGTGTGTGTGTGTGTGTGTGTGTGTGTGTG